>LUCG01030519.1:0-13092 GCA_001633085.1 Carthamus tinctorius | reverse complement strand
AATGTTAATTATTTGTGCGAACATGAGAATGGTCGCCCACGTACAAAATCATATGTGATTTTACACTAACGGAAAAATGGGACGCGGACGACTTTGTAAATCATATGTGATTTTATACGTGAATCATATATGATCTTGTACGTAATTTGTGTACTTGAATTATATATGATTATACAGAATCATATGTGATTTTGTATGTGATTTTTGTACTTGAATTACATATGATTTTTATACGTGGATCATATGTGATTTTATACATGGGACCATTCTCGCGTTCTCGTAAATAGTTAACGTTCTCGTTTGAACCCACCCCTATATGTGTGTGTGTGTGTGTGTCGCGGTTATTTTGCAACTCAATAAAAAGTTACAATTCGTGCAGCCTTCATATATATATATATATATATATATATAGAGAGAGAGAGAGAGAGAGAGAAAGAAAGAGAAAAAGGTTCAAACAAAAATGCTAACTATTTAAGAAAACAAGAAAAACTCCACTCGTGTACAAAATCACATATGATTTTATACTAATGGAAAAAAAGTTGGACACGAGCGACTTGTCACGCGACTTAAGTCACGGACAAAGTCATGTGAATCACATATGATTTTGTACGTGAATGGTCAAAAATGGTCAAAACTTGCGGCTTTAACTGTAAATCACCGGATAATTTGATCACATGGTAAAAGCTATGCGGAAGATAAAGGGTGGTTTTGTAACTTTTACAAATATACGGCAAAACAAGTACATTTGTGAACCTGTATGATTCACATATGAACTCGTGTAATTCATATATGGATTATATGTTCATATATGAACATATAATTCATACTTCAACCTCTGTAATATATATGAACTATTTAGGCTATGTTTGGCAAACTAGCTGATAAGGTAGCTGGTGCAGCTAGTTACTAATAAGGTAGCTGATGAATAAGTTACGTTTGGCAAAAACTAGCTGATAAGGTAGCTTATGACTGTAAAAGGACAAAAAAAGACATGTTTGAAAATTAGTGGTATAAAACTTAGCAAGGGTATATTTGGAATAAAAAAAAATAAAAAGTCTCATAAGTCACTAAAAGGTTTGTGAGAGTAGCTTTTCAAAAAGCTAACTTATAAGCTAGCTTATGATCCATCCAAACATGTATCTGACTTATAAGGTAACTTATAACCTAACTTATAAGTTAGCTTATTTTTACCAAACAATACCTTAATTGATTTACATATGAATTATGTTCATGTGTGAACCCGTTTAGTTCAGATATGAACTATTTTAACTGATTCACATATGAGCTATATATTTATATGTGAACTCATTTAATTCATATATGAACTATTTAATTGATTCACATATGAACCGGTGTGATTTACATATGAATATTTAACTAATTCATATATGAACCTAAATGATTTACCATATTACCTTCCTTTAAAAACATGTGGTCAATATTTGTGGCTTCAACTATGAAACAAGGAGGACCCACATGGGTTAATAGACTCAAAGTGTAAGAACACTTCTCTACTTCTCATCCGAGGTCTTTTTGATCTCCTTTTGGCGCTAGCTTCTTGCTAGCGTTCTTGAATAAATTCTCGTTCCAAAAAAAAACTTCTCTACTTCTCATACATTTAAAAAAGGTCAACATATTTACCGAAAGGCTCAGGAATGTTATCATCTTAGTATAGATATATTCTCGTATGATCTCACATATGTGTGTATATAGGGTTAGGCTCAAATGTGAACTCATCTTTCATTGTGAATACGAGGACCACTAGTATATAATTATATATCACGTCACGTGGAAATATTCAGTTTGAATATTCATGTTTTATTCAGACCGAATAAAAGCTTTATTCACTCTGCATGATATTCATACCGAATAAAGCTTAGGTGGCGATTCAGATTGCCACATGCATGGCGCGATTTGTTGGTCCTCACGTTCACAATGAAATATGAGCTCACATTTGAACTTTCCTCTATGTATATACTTGTATGTGTGTGTTAGAGAGAGAGGAAGGAACTCTTTTAAGCAACTATTTAAAAACATAATTAAGGTTTGGTCTTGAGGGATTTATATGAAGAATCAAAATGGATAAAATCAAAGTTATAGCAATCAATAATAGAAGCCCACAAATTAATTTTAGAAACTTATAATACACGTGATTACGAGTTCGAATCTTGAATTCTTTGTCGGATCCAAAAGAAAGGGTTAAGGTAGGAGAGGGGAAGAAGCAAGAATATTAAAAAGAAACAATCAAATAAATAAAAAATAACATAAATACTTCATGTCCGAATACATTGATTTAAAAAAGTGAAGTTATAAGTACTTATAATAACTTGTCTTATAAACCTTGTGAGATTAGCTTAGCTCAACCAATAATATGGCTTGCGACTTTGGGGGTCATTAGGTACTTGTTTGAGTTTTGTAAGCCAGTAAGGATTTTCTTGGTTGTACGTTCTCAAGGGTTCGTGGGATTAGTCGAGATGCATGCATGCAAACTGGTTCGGAGTTCGGTCACCCATATGGTTAACCCCAAAAAAAAAACTCGTTTTATGGGTTATCAATAACTTTTGTCATCATTTTAAGTTATATAGGAAATTATTAGGCCGGTCTATTGCTTAGGGCTCCGAAGGTTATAAATGGTATCAGAGTTCGTTTACCTGGTTGAAGAAAACTCGTTAAGCATGATAAGTCCCTAAGAGGAGGGTGGTTGTAACATATATAATATATTGAAGGAATCCCACATCCTCGATGCGTAAGGACAATATTGGAAAGGCTTGACAAAAACGTTAAAAATTTAAAAAGGGAGGGGGAGGGGGTAGTTTGTAACAATCCGCTATACATTTGATAGTAAATTAGATTTGTGAACCTCTTAATAGACTTAACCACAAGGCTTTGGCGCACTGGTTAAGGCCTGTAGGGAAAGTGGCTTGTTAACCCTTCTATCCCAGGTTCGAATCCATGCGCTTCCAGATTGTAGCCACTGAGGATCAACTCAAGGCAGCATGTTTTAGCTGTCGGTGAACCTTGCCAGAATTGATCGGGACAAAGCCTCGAATACCCTATTTTTTTTAAAACATCTTATAGACTGAAATAGTCTATAATTTTCATCATAGTTTTAAACTAAATTATAAATTATAGGACTAGCATATGTTGCTTCCAGCAAGGTGTGTTACATTATGCAAGTGTTAAAAATAATTTGAACAATTAGCAAACCAAATTTGTACATAAAGTTGCCTATTAATTTGTCTTCAAAACTATTAAAGCAATCATCTTTTCTTTTGATAATGTTTCTTTTTACACAAGATCTTGTATGAAGAAAGATTGGCCATCAAAATCAAAAGTTAGAAAGCATGAAAAGACCACAAATCTTCTGATAACTTTCTTCTTTCATGCAACAACTGAATATTCTTCCACTTTTGAGATGATTGGGCATAGGAAAACAAATCAAACAAGCCAAAAATATTTTAATTTTGAAATTAAATTATTCAAGTTAAAAATTTATTATTTTTGTTCCATGAAGTATCATATGCTAAGAATATTATTGTTCTTGTAGTTCAAGCTTTCCAGCTATTAATATTATACTTTTCAGACATGAAAACTACATATACAAAGCTTCTAATTAATTAACAAATTAATTTGTATTTTCTAAATCCTATTTAAAAGATAATTTTGGACAAAAGGTTGATACCGGCAACTCCAATCGGTCCACAACCGTCCGTCAATTCCGTAATGTGAGGGGCATACATAACTCACTCAGCGGTTGTGGCTATAGGGCGTCCCGGGCTCAAACCCGGGACCATTTGATTTGGACAAACACTACCCCCACCTATTACTAACTGGGCTACACATCATAAATCCTACTTAAAAGATAATTGATTCTCTTGCATAGTACAAGTTTTGAATTTTCAAGTGGATTTGATGGTTAAAATAATATTGTTCTTATTTCATACTAATCTTGAATTTATGTATATAAGGAAAAGATTTGATTTGATCAGATCAATCAAAGATGCATTGTTTAAATATTCTCTAACAAGAAACATAAGAATCAATCATAACATAAATGATATCATTAAAATTTTCTATTATTGAACAAATAAGTAAGTTTAAATCAAAATGTCAAAAGAAAATAAAATGTTATTTTGTACAATTAATTGTTTTCTTTTTAAAAGGTTAATCTAGGCTTTACCTAAATTATATCCTTGACAATTTTGTAATTAAGTTACGGGTATAAGACTAAGATGCCGTTTACTTGATGCTTATCCAGTAAGTGCTTACTGGGTCAATTTACCTTACGAGATGAACATGAAAAGAACTAGAAATCTTACCCGGTAAGAACGATGGCATGAACCGAGAGTCATACCCGGTAAGTGAGATTTACAAATCTTACTCGGTAAGAGCTTATTGGACAACTTGTTGCATACGATACCGTTTTGCAAGACTAAAATGTTGTCCGATATGATTGGTGATAGTGTTCAATTTTACCAGTAAGTATTTACCGGGTAAGTGTTTAAGTAAATGGCCCCTAAGGCTATGTTTGGCAAACTATATAGCCGATAGCTGATAAGCTAGCTGTTGATTGATAAGCTAGCTAGTAGCTAATNAAACTAGCTTATGAGTATGTAAAATGACAAAAAATGGTATATTTGAATTTAATAATTAATATTAATAAGGATATAATTGAAAAAACTATAAAAGGCTCCCAAAAAACTACTCAAAATAGCGTTTCAATAAGCTAGCTTATTATGATACATGTTTGGATGGACTAGCTTATCAGCTACCTTATTTTTGCCAAACACAGCCTAAGTCAGACCACAAAATGCTAACGTCTGGACTCGAACCCGGATTGATGAAATATTCCACCACATCCCCCTAAACCATTTACCGGTACGCCACCACCCTTGTGATTTATCTTGTACAATCGTTAATAATCATCAAAAAATGAAAATCTTTATTGTTTTGATTGGATGAAAATAGTTCTTCTTTTCCGATTTATGGGTATGAAATGACATGTTACGTACCAAAATGTAAATGATAAAGCAATCATTCACATCTAATAATACAAGCATACAACATAAACATCTTTTATATTAATTTTTCATATGGTTCTTTTAGTTATATTTAACCACATAATTTTACAACAAAATATATAAATTAACAATTGCATAGAGAACAATACTTTATATAAATCAAATATCAAAACCAACAAATTTTGTAACAACCTTGAACATTTTTTTTCTCGAAAAACTGAATATCTTTTCGATCTGTTCATTTCTTGCCCATAATCATAACTTCCGGTGTTTTTTGTATTTTCGAACAAAAAAGAAAAGGATAGTAGGGTTTCTCGAATCCGATTGAAATCGAATAATTTTGCTTTTCTGTTTGTATTTCTTTGCTTCACATGGGAATTTTTTGATGAAAAAATAAAAAAAATAAATAAACAAAATAGTGATCCTAATTCTCCAATTTAATACTCATGTCAAAAGTTTTGATCCCTTTTATATGCCTTCCAGAACTCAAGATACTTTTAATTATTTTGAGAACAAAATTTTAAGCCATCATCCCTTTTTATTTTGACAGAAATTCCACTTATAAAAGGAATTGATGTTTTGTCTAAATTATTATAGTGAATGTGGATGATGATGATTCACAACATTCAGAAGTGATGGCAATGTCAAGATATTTATTTTCAAAAAAACTATAGGCAATTTTAATTGTTTCCTTTATAATATCATAATCAGATTAATTTATACATTATTAACGTAAAAATCATCTTTTAGCGTTAATTTATGTGAGAAGAAAATTACTAGATAAGATGCATTTTACAATATATGGATGCAATTAGGCTAGCCCTAAATTATTTAGGATGAATCTTGAAACAAAAGATATTGCTGTTGGGTTTAATCAGTTATTAACCAAGGTTCACAATGCTTGCATGGCTAGGTTTTGGATTTGATAAGTATTTTATCTATGATCATAAAGTTAAGTGATTTGAGTCATAAAATCGGTATCTTTATGAAATGTAGTCTTCGTAGGTCAATTTGCTTACAAGGCTATATACATAATTGAATTAAAAAATTCGATTGTATGGTTACTAGTCGTTTTATGAATAAGTTTGTTTTCTGATATATAATAAATAAGTTATTGGGCTGTCACGTGCCATTATCCAGTGAGTCGGAATCAGTATTTTCCCGCTTAAACATGAATCTGGACACATTTTACACTTTCAGTTCATTTATGCTTACTGGACACAATTTATTTAATTTGAACTTTATACATTTGATATGCAACTTAGAAACTCATAAAACTATAAAATTGGAATCGAGTAATAAAAAATAAAACTAACACGAGACAAGATTATTTGTTAAAGTGCTCTAGTTTTACATTGCATCGCGCGCATACGTATCTAGTAAACATATAAAGTAAAACCGGTCAAGATTTATCAAAAAAAAATACAAGTAAATAAATAAATAATAATAGATAATAGATAATAGATAATAATAGATTAAAAAAACCTTGATATGAAATTACTAATGATAAAATTTGGGATTTTAATGAGCTCTCTAGAAATAGCGCATGTAGTATAAAGCAGATATGTTAGACCAGATATATAAAGCCCATTTCCTTTTTTTTCCTCTTTAGTTTTTCAATTTTTTTAATAAGATTTCAAAGATATTTAGCCTCAATAAAGAAACAACAAAAATATATAAAATACATTCTGTTGACTTTTTCTAAAATAAAAATATTCATTGCAACATTGCTTATAATACGATTCTTAATCATATGAATCAAAAATCAAGGGGAATACACTTACGAAAATACTTATACCGAGTACTATCGTTTTTTGGAATAAGTCCTTTTTTTTTAACAGCAAGAAGGTACAGGAAAAGAGTTTCGGCATGACCATCATCTCCACCTAGCAACCCAATTGGAATAAGTCCTTTACTCCAAAGATAAGTGTATAATAGAAATGACAATTCTATATGTACATAATTATTAAACTTTTTAGTCGACCAATTTAACTAGTTTCTCTTCTCAAAACTCTAAAATGTTGTACATTAATTAAAGATGAAATTTAGTTGTATATTCTTAAAAATGGAAAATTATTCTAGGACTGATAAGAGGGGTGGATTCTGGTGTAAGGTTAAGATTAACGTGTGAAGTGGTTACCAACCGTTTATTCCAAGACATTTAACCGTGCATCTATCTAATGAACGTGTATTCTAAAACGATGTATAAATTAAAGGGGTTTAACCAGTTCAACTTGAACAGCCCTGATCCAATATAAATCAGTCATCCTTAACTGGTTACCGATCTACTCCAAATCAAAACATCAACATAAGAATCATGAAAACGAGTAAAAGACACAGAATCACACAGCTAAGCGGAATCCTTAACTAGCAAACATGAAACAATTATACTATGTATGGTCTCAAAGCCTCTTCTAAAAGCTAAGTTTTGGCAAAAAAAAAATTAAAAGAAAAGAGATCAAGGTAGATACTACACACCACAACTTGGATCTCACTGTATGTTAACCCATACCTGTCAAATACTCTTCTACTAACATCCATAACAAAAACAAAATTAAAACAGACCCCTAATATATATTCTTTTTATGTTACAAGAAGAAGAAATGCATAACAGCCCACCCTTCCTTTGCCAATTGAGGAAGGCCAAATTCTTAGCTGCCTGGACCTGCCATTACAACAACAGTAGTAAGCAAAACCCACAAGATCAAACAATCAAGATCAACTATACACCATCATTCAAAATAACCTAACCTGCTGTTTTATTCTTCCACATCCAGTCCTGAGCTCCTTGCACCCCCTGTAACAGAAAAATACAAACGTAATTAAACAAAATTCCAAATAACAATTTTGGGTCATCAAGAATCGCTAATGTTACCTGTTGAAAGCGTGCAGAATCATTCATAGAACCACCACCCACCGGCAATTGTGCATAGCCAAAGCCCTGTAGTTCAGAAGGCCGAAGAAAAACAGGTTAACTAAGCAAAGTTTTAGCATTATAATCAGCCAAAAGCCAGTTCACTCTTGGATTTTTAAAATGAACCCTCATATGGTTAGACATCAAGTCAAGGTATTTTACAATACAGTATGTTCGCTTCTGCTGCGTATACTTTCTGTTACTTGTCAATCAAAAATGAAGTGACCTGATGATACTTATCCTTCTATCTAAATTTAAAGATCTTTATCGTTCACAATTTATACTTACCAAGAAACTAATAAGAGGCCTTGATATTATAAGGAAAAAATATGGGATGAATTCTATCAATACCTGAATATTTTGATGACCTGCAACTCCAGCATTTTGATACTGAAATGAAAATTGAAATATAAAAATCATCAAATAACCCAAATAATATAGTGAAATATTAAAAAGAGAATATTTTCCACGCCATGTTGGTCCAAAGAAAAATTTTACATAGACACAAAGTGTGGTATTTAATGGATAATAGTAATTTAGGGATAATTGAGATTTAATGACCCCTTACGTAAATTCTTTTACGCAACAGTATAGAAAAAATGAACGATAAGTGAGACCGTTAATAAAATGAAAATGTACCGCTGAAGACTGAGGGGCATGCTGCAATTGTTGAGGATGCCGGCCCTGTGCTTGCATCTGCGTTTGAAGGTGACTCTGAAGCTGAAGTTGAGGAATCTGAGTTTGCTGATTAGGCAAGCCTTGGCTGAGAGATTGACTCTGCGGCTGCTGTATTGTACCTGTTTGTTGTTGCTTTTGCTGCTGTTGTTGTTCTTGAGGCTTCTGTTGTAGTTCAAATAGAGCCAACTCCTCTGGTTTCTCCCACTGTAATGAGCAAATCACAAATATTTACCTTCAATTTCATAATCATTGCAAAAACAGGAAAAACAATAAGATGCAAAGAGCAATAAGATTTTACTTTGCTTTCGCCAGTTGTGCTGTTGTAGTAGTACTTATATCCATCAGGAGACGTGTGTTCGGTCCAACTGCATTTCAGGGAACCTCCAGCTGATGATATGGCTGAAGCAGCGGGAACTGAATCCGTCAAAGGTTTCACAGCTGGAGCACCAGAAGTGGCTGATGCTTGGGGTACGCTACCACCCCATGTGGACTGCTGTTAAGAAACACATGAAAAGAAATCTCAACACCATGCCTACAAAATGACATTAAACAAGGACAAAATGGTTGTGCCAATGCATCCTAAGATTCACAATACAATTATAAGGTTAGGTAGAAACAGTAGTCTATTAACTTAGCATGGATTAGAAAGATCACTACTGCAACTCCCACAGCAACTTCACAGATCAATAGTTATTGATATGAATAGGTGTAAAGATAACAAGGCATGTTCTAATTTAAAATTTTTATATACCTGCACTCTAGCACCTTGGAGATTCTGTTGTGGTGTCAAATTGGGATTTGACGGTTGCATAAGCTGTAGTTGCTGTTGAAGCTGGGAGAAAGCTTGCTGAGATGATTGATAGCTTGCCTGTAAAGTTTGTTTTTGCTGAGACAACATTTGCGCCAGTGGGGAGGCTGATTGCTGCACAGGCTGAAGCATTTGCTGCTGCCCTGGCATTTGATACTGATTCATCATCGCGGTGAGAACATGGGGAGGTAAGTTGTTATTAGAAAGAGATGGTGTTGTTGTTGATGAGACACCAGCTTGGACCTGTGCTTGCTGAAGGGGTAACATCCCATTAAAACCAAGCATTGGCTGCGATGGAAAACCTTGACTGAAGGAAGCTTGACCAGCAGAGTTGGGTGCTTGTAGTTGGCCAGGCGGCCTTACACTATTAGATGTTGGAGCCTGTGAGAAAGTTGCAGGTGTCTGCCGCTGCAGCTGCATAGACGAAGGGTAGTCCTGTGGTGACTGATTTGGCTTCTTTAAGGGTGACAAATGGCCACCAGATGAGTGTTGAGATAAAGATGAATTAAAGCTCTGTAAATAGTCCATGGCAAAAAAATTACCAAGCTGTGTTTCTACCACATCAACTAGAAAACAACATGAGACCCAGATGTGTGGATACCTGATGGGTTGACGTGGAGGAAACAACAGGTCCAGGAAACAAATTATCGGAAGAAGCACCAAGGCCACCATGGGTACCCTGACAAATTATCAAAGATAATAATCAAGAAAGATAAGTAAGAAGGTGCAATGGAAATGGAAACAAACTCGTGTGTAACAGTATGGTGACTTCTCTAGACTGAAACAGTATAAACATGACGATCGAACAAACTAGGAACAAAGACAGTTCTCGGTCTACATTACAATGGGGGAACTTATAGTGGATTCAGGGATCCCCAAGTAATAATGGATATACTTCAAAGCATATATCCATCATCCCTAGACTACACAGACCAAAAGATGACCCAAACAATGTAGATTCAAAATTTTCATTGAAAGAACTAAATTTTACAGAATGGTCATTTTAGGACATATGCCTTGGTTCTAGCCTTGTTTCCTGTTATGTGTTTTGCAAGTGGTGCCATTACATATGGTGAGCCACTACACAGACCTGGGTTCAGAAATTTAGGATTTTCATTTATCATTTAGGTTCAGAAATTATAGTACTTGAATAACTTAAAAGGTCGATTGATATGTCTAAATCAATAGAGTCATGCATGGAGTAATCAACTTACTGGAGCTGAAGACCCTTTTCCATCAGCAGATCTAGGAGCCGCTTGACTGCCAAAACCATGCATGCCAATATCAGAAGATGGTACCATGCCCTGCTGATTCATCGGATGCCATGCATTTGGAGGAATAGGAGCATGCATAGCCTCACCAGGATTTGGTGGTCTGAAATAACATTTGTTAGCAGAGGAAGTAAACTAGGCAAAGCTCACAAAAGAAAACAGTAAAAGTAAGTCTAGCATCATCCAAGAAGTGCAAATTGTATGCCAATCCCAAGCTTCCACTGCTAAGTGGGCCTCATCAGCTAAAGAAGTTGCCCTATAAAGATGTAGAGAAAGAGTACCTAATCCCTGGGGACTGTAGCCGAGGACCAAACCCAGGACCACCGAAAGCAGGAGCTCCCCTGACAAAGAAAAAAAAAATGAATTATATGAAAACATAATTTGGGGAAGAAAGTAGTTAATTCTGGGGAAAATATCTGCAGATACATCAGCTGAGATACAGTTATCTTCTGTTGCATTCTTCTTTATACTTTCGTCTTTCCTATGAGAAGTGATTGCTTTATTCGATTCTGCTTTGTATTTTCAATAATATTAAAAGGCAAAGGAGAAGTTTTTCAATTATACTACGGTGTCCTCTTCCACAAAGATGATAGCAGTGATAAAAATATAAGTTCTTTCTCAGATGGAAAATTAAAAATTCACACATTTCAAGACATGGATCGGTGGATGGAAGGTAGGAGGAGGAAGCACTCTGTTTTAGCACTGCAACCCCAATAAGCAAATTTGATCAAATCATGGTGAGTATATATATATAGAAGACCATGCTGTTGAAGTATATAAAGAACGGTTCACAGAAAACTAAAAAGAAGATTTCATTTTGTGTTCTTATGCAGTTATGCTTCATTCAAGGAATGTATGAAAGCACCAGCTTGATTTGTCAAAGGTTTATCAAAGCCGTAAGTTCAGCCCGGTTAACCTGATTAGCCAAAGAAATCATATCTATAGGAAATAGAGAGCCTGTCAAACTAGTCAGGGTGAATCGGTTGTCAGACACAGTTGGAAGGAGAGCGATAAAGGGGAGAAGTTGAACAGAGTCAAGGGAGACGAGAAGTGATCCAGCATGAGAAGATGAGAGAACTGGAGAAACAAAAGATGGCCCAACTTACTTAGTCATTGTTATTCAAATTGCACTTCTACACACTTTAACAACAGAGGGCCAAGATACACCTCCATCCCAAGCAAAACTTATTCATTGAAAAAGGCACTGATACTAGTTAGAGGTAAAACAATAAAATGTGCCACGAAAGAGTACTTTTAACTTCTTAATTGTCTAAAAATTTTGCAAAAAGAAACCTCCTACCAAAGAAATAAGACACTTAACGTCGCAACGCCTGAGAAAGAAATTAAGACACAAATAAATGAGAGCCTAATTCAACCTACTAAAGTTCACATTTTCTACTTCTACCCAGATTGTGCGCTCCATACGAGTTAAGTACGGGTCTTCAATGAAATATTCCCGCTGATGCATAAACTCAAATACATGCAGTTTCTTAGCTTTTCCTCCTCATACCTGAAGCAAAGCTGATCTCACAGGCTCTATCCACTTGCTACACACAAATTAATAGAACCCACACATATTAAATCAAAGTGGCCCAACAAATCCCACACAAGAGTAGGGTCTTGAGGCATCAGATGTACACACCTAACCTCTACCCCAAAGAGTTGAGCACTTGTTTTCATGAAGATCCCAGGCTAACACATGGTGCATAGATAGTTAAAATAAGATGAGTATCGTGTAGGTACATTGAGAACATTCAAAAGGTAAGGTAAGAACAGAGATCATAGAGCAAGTAAGGTACAACTCGCATAGAGCAAGCAAGAAAAAACATATTCCTAGTCTAAAATTTCAGGCCTCTACCCCCCCCCCCCCTTAAACACCTCCAACTCACTTCTTCCCAATCACACTAGTCGGATCCCACATCAATTATGCTACCCAAGTCCACCTTTGTCATCTCCTTATAAATGCTCCATTACCAATAGCTCATATCATAGTCACAGGATTCACGCAAGAAGCCGCGATCTTCGTACCAGTCGCGGCGATCCCAACCACGGGACGAAATCGAACCGAACGCTACATGGATCGCGATCCAAATCGATGGTGCAATCGATCCAAATCANCCGATCGGCGTTCCAAAAATCGATTTTCAAATCGATTCCAATCGATGGTCAAATCGATCAATAACCAGTTCAATTCGCGATCCAATTAAGCTATAAACTCGATTTCCATGCTTAATTTTAACAATACATAGCGAATTTGAGAAGTCAGTGCTCCAATTTCAAAGTAGAAAAAACGACCGTTTTTTGGCTTAGCGACCCCTCGTTTTCTATCTGGAAGCCGGATTTCCAATTAAGAACCAAATGACTCCTCGATTCTCTTACTCTCTACCTTTATTAATGATT
>LUCG01030513.1:0-19797 GCA_001633085.1 Carthamus tinctorius | reverse complement strand
AAGAATTAACCGAATTTTGGGAAAATTGGACAGCGCCATCGGCGGGTTAGCCGGCGGGTCCACCCGCAGTTCCACCCGCGGATACCGCTGTTTCCCCTGCGCGAGTTGCAGCAGGTTTTTCCCCCAAATCTCCAAATTCTCTAAGGTTTTCATTCACCCAAATGAGTCCATATATAATAGAATCAAAACTTAGACTCAAACCAACCTTAAGATCATCATATAAAACTTAAATTCATTGAATCATCCAAATCCAATTCTAAAACATAGGAAATGCTTAAGTGTGTGCAATTGGGTCTTTACCCTAACCTCTACCATTAGATTCCATTCCTCAATCCTTTAGTGAAACCAAAATCATATAAGTGCTTAAGATCAAATAATTAAACCTACTCAATCAAAGGAATTGGAAATCCATCTAATTGAGGGTTTCTTCCCCAATGGTGCATAAAAGATAGAGGATGAATAAAAGAATCATACCTTCTTTGCTTCTCTCCAATGGACACCTACTAGCTCCAAAACTCTTAATTCATCTTCCTCTTTGAATTCTCCTACACACACTACACCTTCAAGTCTTTTCTCCTTTCTCAACAATGAAACCCTAGTCTACTAATTGAGTCATTATTCACCGTTATGTCCCTGAATTTGCAAAATTTTAAAATTAGACCACTAACTTTCTTAAATTTAAGTAAGCCAAGGTTTGAGTTATTACACCAATTAAGGGTACCACTACGTGACAGACCACTGATCTGGATATCGCCTCATGCTCACCACGGGGTTCGAATCCGGGTAGTCAGGGATACCATCCACTGACCTTTCCAAGGATGTTACCTTACCACTGGGCTAGACATGATTTAATAAATAAAGTGAGATTTTGGAAAAAAGATTCATCTCAGCTCCGCCTGATGAAGTAAGTTATAAATGAGAGTGTCTCAATATGCTTATGTTGTTTAAAGTTGTAATAATAAGAGGATAAAAGTGTGATGTCCCAATTTTTTCTATCTCATCCATTTACGAATTCGTAGATATATATATGAACAAAGAGAGTAAATGGCCAATTAGATAAAATAATTATATATTTATGTAATTGATGAAACTAAGATAAGACATAAATTTAAGACAACAAATTTTTATTCTACATCAAATAATCACTTATTTAAAATGTTTGAAGAACTCTTTAAGATAAAACTCCAGTCTTTTAAAATACAATAGATTATTTAAACTACAAATTAGTTAAGATAACACAATAAAATTCAGGAAAATTGACTAAATAGCAATTTCACTCATTTAAATTTGTCTTCTAAAGGGGAAGGGAATACCCACCATTTCATTCCTACATCCTTCTTGCCACGTCAGCAATTTACTCTCTCTCTCTCTCTCTCTCTACCCTCTCTCTCTTCCACCATTCTATCCATATTGTAGTGGTCACCATTCCCTCTAACCATTTAAAAAAAAGAATAAAAGAAAGAAGAGAGGACTATAGACACATGCAAGAGAGAGAAAGAGAAAGAAAAGAGGCTTTCCCCGCAATGGTGGCCATGCTTGCGGGATGGATATCTTCAAGCCGGCAGGGACGGAGGCGGTGTTCACCCCGCCACCCCTATCACCTTTCCCTGTCCAACGGGACAGGTATTCCGTCGCCCCTAACTATCTGTTTCCTCTTTTTGCCAAAATTTACTACTATTCTGTTTCCTCCTCAATTTGCGAAAGTGGCTAAAAAACAAAAAGAATAACGCATTTTCTCCATGTTTGCAAATGTTTATGGCAAAAATTTCGGAAATATCCTTTTTAATGAAAAAGAAGGTGGTGATCTATCTGCCACTCCCAAGAAAAAAGAAGTCTCACATGTGGCGTTAAGCTGTAACGTTTGTTAATGTTCGTTTATGTTTGCTCATTACGAACAAATGAACGTATTAAATGAACGAACATAAATAAACATGAACGAACGTAAATGAAGATAAACGAACGAATATAAACGAACATAAAATAACGAACTGAATTGAACAAGAAAAACATTGTACTCATCATTTCGTTCGTAAAAAAATAACATAACGAAATGAAAAACCAATTTGTTAAAAACAAGAGATTAATGATTAAAAAGACCAATTTAAAAAAAGGGGAATTATAAATTGACCCTCCTACGAGGAAAATGGGTAGGGTTATGTGAATGTACATCACCCAATATAGGGGACATACTTTTATGTGAGTGGATCAAAGGTTAAAAATACTCCATATAATACCCTTTAAAAATATGGATGATTATTTAAATCATTTTTTTTCAAAGTTATCCAAATATTAAAAACCAATCATTACGAATTCAAGTCACGGCAATTAAAAAACCCAATTTTAAATGCACAACCAGAAACCTATGACAAGGTTCTAAATGGCGAGAGGCGTGGTGTGGTAGCGAGGCCAAGCCTCAAGCCTTAAGAGCCATGGTAAAGCCATGACGATTTTAAGGCGTGACTTATGGCGTCAAATTTTCTAGTTCATATAAAATATTATATATAAGATCATATGTTTTGTACTGTTATTCAATGAGTTAATAGGAATAAGCAAGTTAGAATTAAGTTATATACTATAAATTAGCAAATAAAACCTTAAAAATATAAAGAAAAATCAAATATTGCATTAGAAGAACTGCACAGTAGGCTATGACGTGTCACGGGCTTAACGTGGCGTGAGACCCAAACCTTGAAGTCATGGCGAGCCATGACGGCTACAAGTCGTGTTTTTTAGAACAGTGGGTTATCATAATAATTATTAAGCTTTCTTACTTTATTTATAAAAATATTAATATAGTTATTATAGATATTCTAATTATTTTCAAAATATGCATTCGAACACCGTCATAACTAGGGGTGAACAAAGGCGGGTACCCGATCAAAATTCATGGAACCGGAACCGGAACCGGCGGTTCCTAGAATGAAGGAACCGGAACCGGTTGCACCGGTTCTTAATATTTGGGGACCGGTTCCGGTTCCGAAACCGGGTACCCGGTATCTAAGTTTTTAAATGTTTTTTTAATATATCATGTTATAACAAAGTAAGTGTTCGTTATTACATAGTCACAACCTAACGAAATAAATAATAAAATGATGAAAACTTATCCAATAAAAGCTATATAAATAATTAAGACAATTTTTGAAAATGANAATATATATATATATACACACATATATATTGCCTAACCGGTTCCGACGGGTACCCGGCGGTTAACGGTTCCACAAAAATGAAAACCGGAACCGGCCCCGATCGGTTCCGTATTTTAGGAACCGGAACCAATCACATCGGTTCCGGTTCCGAAACCGACGGTTCCATAGCGGTTCCAGTTCCAAAAGCGAATATCTGGTTCCGATGCTCACCCCTAGTCATAACATCATATAGTTTTTTAGTTGAAGTTAAAATACTTTATTTTACTTATACTAAAAAAAAAGTCATTGTGATACAACATTTACTTTATATGTCTTTTCAAAAACCTTAGGATAAAATCAAAGCATATCTAACCCACTAGTAAGGTAACATTCCGGAGGTTAGTAGCTTGTATTTTTGACTATCTGAGTTTGAACTCCGTAAAAAAAACATGTAGCAATATCTAGATTATAGATCTGAAACATAGTGGTACCTTTAATTGTGTGTTTGTATACCGTTAAAAAAACTGAGAAAATTATTTAAATAGCCATTTTAGAAAATCCCCTTAACCTACCAATTCTCTCCCAAAAATTCACGTTATACCCACCGAGCCGCTATCCCGTGCCGCTAAAATAAATGGAGTTGATAGCGGCTCCATTGCTTTTAATGTATGTATATGTATATGTATATGATTGCATGGTTATTTTAATGAGCCGCTATGATTGCATGTGTATGTATATTATTTTAATATATGTATATGATTGCATGGTTTTTTGATAGCGGCTCCATTCCTTACATTAGATAGCGGCTCCATTCCTTAAAACCAAAATAGCGGCTCCATTTTAAGATAGGTTGTGTTTTGGCCAGATAGCGGCTGCCGGAGGTGTACTGCGGCTGGCGGATAGCAGTTCGGTGGGTATTTGATGAATTTTTAGGAGAGAATGAGTAGGAGGTTAAGGGGATTTTTGAGAATGACTATTTAAATAATTTTCTAAAAAAAACTCATTATAAAAAAATAAAGTTTGAAAGTGGAAAATGAAAAATGAAAAAGGTGATTTTAAAAAAAAAGATATGTTTACTAGAAAATCAAAGTCCGTGGCTTCTGGAGTGGATGATGATGAAATTACATCCAGAAGTGTCTGCCATCATCATCTAAACACACACCTAACACACACATCATGTCGTCTTATTATTTGAATTTCAATTTATAAATAAAAAATTAATATTGACATGTGTAAAAAATAAAAGTTACTATGGAAAGGTTCAATGGAATACAAAGATTCTTTCTTTACTTTTACCAGAGTAAAATATGTTTACCGATCATTTATTTTGATGTAAAAAAAATGTTAGCTTGATTATATGGGGTGGTAACTTTTGCTCTTTACCAACAATCCATTTTAGGCCCATTTATTAATAAAGGACTCGGTTCTGATAGGAAGTGAAGTTATCGTGAGAATAGTAAGAAGGGATATCATTCATTGGATATATATTAGGATGAGATGTACTCGATCAAATCTTTATCAAGTGCAATCCATGAGATGTGTTCGAGACTAGAAGTGATCAATGGTCCAGACCATTTCTTATCCGTTCTCATCTTAACTCTTCTTCTTACACGATAATTTGCCTGCTAACAAAAGAATGACAAATACAACATACAGTAGTCTCCCATAATCATTACACAGACCGACGAATCGTGTGAGACGTTGAGTTAACAGTGAGAACTGAGAAGTGGATTTGAACCCTTATCTCTTTTAATACATGTCTCCTATGAATTGGGCTCTAGAAGGAAATTGATCTAGTGGATCTTAATGCATCTAGTTTTAATGTGCATTTGACGGTTGATAACCACTTCTTACGCTTCTTATGTTAACCTTAACTTCTTGTTTACATAGACCGTTGTAAATAAGAGATTGTGTGAGAAGTTGAGTTAACATGAAAAGTGTGATAAGTAGACCGAACCCTTAATCACTTTTAATCTCAAGCTCACCCGTGAATCGCACTTTATAAGTGATTGATCAGGCATGCCTTATCTCGCTACATCTCATTCTAATGTACATCTGACAGTTGATAATCACTTATCACGCTTCTCACATCAACTCAACTCATCACCAAAACCAAACCCAAGGTTACACAATTTTAAGATTTATTATACTTTTAATTAACTAAATGGCAACTTTACCCTTAATTAATTAATGTACTACCTTATCAACTCTTAAATATTTGTACACAAATTACAACATAATGAAAAAAAAATTATTAAATGGACCTAAAATAAAAGACTAGTTAAGGATGTATATATCAAAGGCCAAACAAGTTGTGCATGTAACATGTCATTTTTACAGTCAATACAAAGAAAGAAAACATAATGAAGCAAGCAGCTATGATGATGATGAATACAACACTCTTGTAAAACCCAAAGGCAACAAATAACTTTTCTCGACGAATTATTACCCGTTAATTTGATATTAAAGGGAGTATAATGTCTCGAACATGAATTAAAGAAAAAGGGTACGTGGTGACGAAATACTCAATTTTAAGTCGTTATTTAGCTGGCCATTTTACTCAAGCGGTGTATGGTGCTTCTTGCAACCCGGTTTGCGGGATCAATGTTCATCACCGTTCTCAGGTCATCGGCTCCAAGTTTGTATTTCTCCATACTCTCGTACAGTAGCGCACGTTGTACAAGAACCGGAACGTTTTTGCTGTCTTGCTCTAGCACCTACACAGAACGACGAACGTAAGACAAATAAGATGAACCTAAGACTACGTTTGTATATTAGACACGACAGGACATGACAGGACATGACTCATTGTCCCATGTTTGGCGTGATACAAGACAAAACAAAACTCCATGTCCCATGTTTGGCATGATATGGGACAGGACAAAAACTCACTGTCTCACAATTACGCGGCATGTGATGGAAAAGAACAAAAACTCACTGTCTCACATTGACGTGGCACGTGACAGAAGCAAGAACTGGGACTAGGTGGGACACAAGGCTTTTTTTAACTAGAACAAAAATGAGACAAAAAAAATGACGAATCACTAATCTACCCTAATTTCACATAACACCAATATGGAATTTTTTTTTAAGTTTTAATGGTCAACATTGCCCATCATAGCTGCTGCCACCGGCCACCAATAGTCACAGCCGACCTCTGATAGCCACCTCCACTACTATAACCTCATTCACCATTTTATAACCACCATCGGCTACCTCAACCATATCCATCACCACCACCAACGGCTACCGCTACCACCAGCCTACCTTCAACACGTTGGCCGCAACTGCCTCCTCCACCATCACTATTGTCTACCATCTTCACATCTTCCACACACCGCCATCCACCCACCACCACCATTGTCGCCACAACAACCTCCACTATGCCTCTTGTCCACCATTTTTCCATCCTCCACAGTCACCATTGTCTACCATCGCCTACCACTACTATCGCCCACCACCATATCAGCCATGACTACCTCCACCACCACCACCTCCAAAGTCACCGACATCCACCACTCAGCCTTTACTCCCACCACCATATTATATACGTATGTATATGAAAATTGTGTAAGCATGTTTATGAAGTAAATTACTTACATATGTACTTGAGTTGTGCCATTTGTAACGATCATATGAAATATAATGTTAACAAGCAATTTGTAGGGCAACTTGTCTAGTCTTGTTCTATTCGACCCTACTCGTACCAAACACAATACAAACTTCTTGTCCTATCCCGTCCAGTTATTTCAAGTTGAGTCCTGCCCTAATGCCATGTCCGGTCCAATCATGTATGCACACCAAACGCTACCTAAATGAGAAGGCTCGCTTTTTCTTCCCAGAAGTGAGAAGTGGGTTCTTCCTTTCTTTTGTAGAGGTAACATAACGGGTTATGGACAATAGGTTAAAATGGTCAATGGTCAAAAACCGAACCACGTGTATAGGTATATCCCACCAAGAGGTAGGGTATGGGGAGGGTTAAGGGTATGATGCAAGTAGACCATACCTCAACCCTTAGGGGTAGAGAGACTGTTTCCATACAGACCCCCTATAAAACAAAATTTTGGTTTAATGCCAAAGAGATCCATAAAAAATGGCGGTATTGTAAATTGTATCCTAAAGAGGTATAAGAAACAAAAATATTTGCAATTAGTGATATTGATCTAGAGGAAGCATATGACAACGTACAAGGAGAGTTATGAATGAGCTCTTGCAAATAAGAAATCCTACACTATATGGTGTTTCAATTGAAATATTTATGAAGAATCATTAGAGCCAACGTCTACATTAGTACCGAAAACCCACTACTACATAATATCGGTAAAACTGATGAGTTAGACTGTTAGAGGCTTTATATAATATGCATCTCTCTTAGAAAAGACAGACCTCAGGCTGATGCCACAAGAGAGTAATATATAAGATTTAGTTAACAAATAAATGAACAAGTTCAACAAAGAGAAACTGAAATTGTACCTTTGAACAGTCAGCAACCGCCTTTTTGTATTCCCCTACTTCTTTGTAACATGAAGCCCTGGGTGACAAGACTTCCATAGAGCTAGTAGTATCACCGGCCCTTTCCGCAAGAATTACAGCCCAAGACAGCCATTTTATGGCATCAGGATATTGCCCTGCTTTATAGTTTTCCATTCCCTTCATCTTTGCTGACGCAGATGTCACACCAACAGGCGGTGGAGGAAGCCCTTCAAGCTCAGTCGTTCCACCCACATCTCCGCCAACTCCAGACTCGAAACCCCAATCCTCAGCCCCTGCAAATTGTTCGCTCATGAAACTTTCTGAATCCTTCGAAGCAATACCAGCGGGAGCTGAAGAGGAAGAGAATAGCACATCAAAATCATTCCCTCCTGATGATTGAACTGGTGGTGGATTTTTAATGCCACCAAAACCAAAATCATCCACTTTTGATTGAGAGCTCATGCCAGACCCCATGAAACTGGTATTACTTTGGAAAAAGTTGCCTCCTGATGGCTGAACCGATGGCTGTTTTTGCATACCTCCAAAACCAAAATCATCCACTTTCGATTGAGAATTCATGCCTAAACCTGTGAAACTAGTGGTATTTGGGAAAGCATTTGTGCTAGGTTTCGATGCATTTTGGAAGCTACCAAACACATCGTCTCCCGATTTTGATGACACGTTTGTCTTAACTGCTTTCAAGCCAGTAGCTGGCTTAGAGCTAAAATCAACCAACGATCCAAAGGGATCCTTGTTCGCACTCATGCCACCTCCAATACCACTCGCAGTTGAACTTTTCATCGATGGACCTCCAAGATTTTGATTCTTACTTCCATAACCACTTGTATTATAATTCCCAAAACCTTGTGAAGAACCCCAATTACTACCACCACTATTCACCGTATTACCAGTTTTCGGCAATGAATCAGCCATACCTCCCATTGAATAAGCACTTTTGCTAGCTGTCTGTGATGAAACAGGTGCAGCATTCTTTAAAGGAACATTACCACTACTACCCTTGCCTGCCCCCAAATTCGATCCAAGCAAATCACTAAACAAATTAGGGCTTTTATTTGCAATCCCTATATTCGTGCCAGAAGGACGCTGTGGTGCAGTCGAGGCCCAACTCTTCCCGGTGATATCTCCCACCATGGATGTAGGTCCACTTAACGGCCCGCCTAGAGTGGACGACGGAGTAGCGGCGGCCGGTTGGTGAGTCCATGAGGGTTTGTTAGGTTGCCAAGACGGCGTCGTTGTCGAATTAGGTTTAGGTTGCGTGTAGGTGTTGTTTTTCTGAGCATTAAGAGGCTTGGAACGATTCGAATTGATTCCGAGATCAAAATCGAAGCTGTTGTTGAGAGATCCAGATTGATTTGATCTTCCATAGTTCGAATTCATAGTTAAGGTTTTCTCGTTATTTTTCTTCAATATTACCACCGAATCTGAATTATCAAATCCTCAGATTGGAGAAAAAACGAATGAGATCTGAATTTTCTGAATTTTCAAATCTTCGGAAACGATTTTGATTTGATTTGATGATAGAAATGAATATGAAACAAACAGATTGGAGAAAAAAACGAATGAGATCTGAATTTTCTTCAATATTACCACCGAATCTGAAGTTTGAAATCTTCAGAAACGATTTGATTTGATTTGATGATAGAAATTGAATATGAAACAAACAGATATGGAGAAAAACGAATTGAGATCTGGATCAACACAGAGCGTACCTCACGTCGTACCACTTGACGCCGTCGTCGCCGCCGCCGTGTTCCGACGGAATTTTGGTTTTTAGGGCTAATGGATCACCGGTGATACCAGCTGAGATTTGAACAGAAATGGATCATTAGATCCTTGGTTGGCAGAAAGAGGCGTTTTGGTCTGAAGTTCTTAGTTTATAGAAATACATAAATGGTCCCTTAACTATTGCTTAAGGAACACTTTTACCCCCTTTGATTTTGTAAGTCACATTTTCCGTACCCACATGACACAACTAATGTTAAACGTATTTGTGGAATTTAACTATCGAGGCTTCCTAACGGGTGGGCATGATAGAGACCGATAATCAAACTCAGTAAGAGACAGAGTTATAGGGACTGATATAATCGTATCTAGTAAATGAAAAAGAAGACTCGTCCTTGGTAAGCGTTTATTGGGTAAAAAATGCTTACCGACAATTCATGTTAATGGCTGATAATATTATCTGATAAGTTTTTTTTAAGGGTCTCCTAGGTCCAGGAGTTGACTAATCCCGGAAAATTATAGTTATAAGACATTAGCCCTGATAAAACTCATTGGCTACTATTGTTGTGGACTCCTTGAATTGAACTCTGGATGGCTGGATAGATGAGAGATATTCCACCACATCCCAGTAGTGATGGCCAAATGAAACCTAGCCGACGGAAAAAACCACACCCGACCCTAGGCCAAACCGGTTTTCAACCCGGCCTGGTCCATCCCGGTTTCTAGCCCAAAAGCTGGGCCCGGTTTGGGTTTTTACGGAAAATTGAGTCCTGGCCTGGGTTCAGCCCGACTCGATCCCGATTTCAAAATTTTCAAAAAAATATAGCTGTTGGAACTAGCCGTTTATGACCATTTTTAGTGAATTCTAGCCGTTTATGACCATTTCGGGATCGGGAGCGGGAAGTTATTAGAATTTATGTATTGTGTGTAACTTATAAGTTATAACATCGTAAGTTAAAATATATATAAACTTTGAATTTTAGTGATATATATAAATAAAACGTATGTGTATTTTAGTGATCCAATCCAATTTTTGACTTTTTAAAGAATTTTGAGTTTATTAATTAAGTAGTTACTACTTATTAGAATAATAGTATACAGAAAAAAATCAAACAAAGGTTCAAAAATAAATGTTCCAAAAATCGGCCGAACCGAAGCCAAACCGGTTTTGAACCTAGCTTAAACGGGCCAACCATTTCTTGACAAAACCCGGCCCGGTCCGGCCCGAACCGGTTTAGTGCCAAACCAGTTTTACTGATTACTGTAGCAAACCGGTTTGAGGTCCAGCCTCGGCCCAAACCCGCAAATTGGCCATCACTACATCCCAGTAAGCCTCAACGACTACATCACAACCCTCGTGGTTCTTATAAGTTGAACGAAGGTAGTGAACATTTAAAATGTAAACCATAAACACGCTAAAATACAACATGTAAAACCATCCCTCACATAAACTGCTGGCCATGAACGATGTCGCCACCATATGGCACAAAACATAAAAATTGTCGTTTAGAGCAAAATGATCGACAAACCCATTCGTACAAGCCTTATACTGGCCGATTGAGATGCCTAACACGGGATTAGAAGGCAAAGATTCGTCGAGAATTGCCTGCTTTCGTAAAAGTTATAAACTTCAATTTGACAATTTATGAGATCTTTGATTTATATTTTAATAAAATAAATTAAAATAAAATTCTTATGAACCAAAATCAAGATTCAAGATGATGACAAAGAAGTAATCTTGATTTTGAAATTTTCTATTCAAAATCAAGAAAATGTTTTGAACTAGTTTTAGGTTGGATTTTCTATTACCTGATAAGATTCTCAGTCCCTGAATTACGAGCTGTTCATTTCGCTAGCGATGAAACACGGGAAAAACTCGCAAGTGATTATGACAAAAATATAAATAAAAGAGGTTCACATTTATATCTNAAAAAAAAAAAAAAAAAAAAAAATTCACTTACTTAACTCATCTAAGTTATCTGAACATGGGATTGGCGCATGGACCATCAGCCGCTAGACCGTTTCGAGCCATCTTGGTTTTGGGGGAACCCTCCACCTGCCGTTGGTTGTGCGACGGTGTCTCTCTGATCCCCGACCCAACCCTGCCCTTCGTTTGGCAGTCTGCGTATAGTCTGCATTGTTTCACGGCGTTTGTCGTATCGAGGCCTTGCACGCGGCCGGCTGTTTTGCTGCCGATCAGTGAACCTGTACTGGGGCCGTGGTATGACTTTCCCATCAATAAACAGATCTCCTATAAATAAATAAAGATTAGACATCGCTGGTTAGAGTCTCCTTAAGGCCACTGGGGATTTTCCTGACTGTTATCTTCAGGGGCCCATGGGATTAATTGAGGTGGGTGTAAACTGGCCCACACATCCACGGTTACCCCAAAAAAAAAGAAACTCTAATTAGAAGTACGTGTACGATTGTTTACAAATAACAGACCTCCGTAATCTTTGTTGGGAACATCAAGATATGAATCGGGCAAAACCCAAAGAACGCCAGGTAGATCTGCTTGAAAGGAAAAAGTGGTTGGTTAGTCTCCTTTTGTTGAAACACTTTCAATAGAAGATAACGGCCAATATGTTTAGGATTCAATTAATAGAGCAAACCAAGCTTGTGACTTCTTTTTAGAACAAAATTCACTCGCCAAATCAAAAACCTTTTCTAAAAGCCAGACGTCTTCATGAAAACAGCCTAGGTAAGCACCTACATAGATCCTACCCTTCCCAGACCCTTTAAGTTTCTACCTAATATCCATAAAGTTACGAATGCCACTATTTAGATATTAGGCATTGTCAAAAATATAGACGAGAAGCTAAAAAGGGATTTTGTATTTTCATTCCAATTATATAAAAAAAGATGCATTAAAGTGTTCATGATTCTTTGAAAAGCAATTGAAGCAATACAAATATAGTAGCACGCCCAACCACCATTGGTAATAATGCTGGTTAATATGAAGTTTCTTTGATGGTATTTGTGTTTTCATCAAGAGATAGAGATAGCGAGCTCGTACAGCCAACTTGTTGATGGCAAGTATTTTAGATAACTAAAATACACAACATGTTAGTTACAGGCCATATCCAACACATGATAGTGGCATAACCATGGAATGGAGAGGGTATTATTACCACAAAAAACAACACGAATAAGAAACTTTTACAACCATAAAAGAAACCCTTATTCCTATGGTGGTTATACTTCTAATGAGTAACAACTATAAGCCCATTTCCAACAGATTATGATAAGGTAGCTCCGTTACTTTTGTTTTCTAAGGTACCGTTTGGTTTGGTAGAATTTGGAGTCGAGATCCGGTGGGGCTAGTTGGTATTTCATAGCATTAGTTAACAATAATGTTTTAAAATATGTTAAAAGACATTTCTTTTGTAATAATCAATTAATAAAAGATAATTTAATTACTTTCATAATTTATCTTTATAAATTATCTACAAAGAATGGAGTTCAATTTCATTCCAAATCATAATAAACAAAGACACCAAAGATTTCGAATCCATCCATTTCCAAACGGTGGAATTTCATTCTATTGAGTAGGCAAATTAAGGAAGTTTTGTGAACTTAAGCCATCTTTGTCGATTTTCTACTTCACGCCTACGAAGCCATAATAACAAGAATAGATAAACATAGATTTCAAGATTTATTAAACCTTTGAGTTTGTAGGATAACTCCTCAGATATCAAAGCACCAAATCCAGTATAAGTTGTTGTTGAAACAGAGTATATCTTCTTCTTCGCCTCCTCCTCGCTGAAAACCACCAAACAGAGAAAACACTTCATACAAAAATCATACTACAGATCCATAGTTCCATACTTAATGCAATAATGCACACATTATAATCAAGCGCATAATGTCTGAAAAAATTAGCATTCGTTTAGGTACACACATACAATGATACAATGCAAAAGGCAGACCTAAAATTTTTCCCAAGTGATCGCACCATTTGACTATAAAAAGCGGACCTTTTTTTTTACACAACATCATCATTAGTCTGTTGGTTAGTTCCTTGCTTTTTGTATGTGAGAACCTATGTTCGAGTCTTTAAGAACATATAAGAATTTTGCATTATTGGGAGTGGCAGGTTTGGAAAAACCTTGGATTTCTGCATAAAGCTCCCTCATAGAAGCTTATTGAATAAGCCACACTCTACATCATTAAGCCATTACAAAACAATAATAAGCTGCAAGCCTCACTAAGCTTATTAAGTTATTAACAAACAGAGCCTTGCTCTGATAACACCATTTGTTTCATATAAGTTTATACAATGCATTCAGCATCTTAACAAGTTTTTAGAGCATTTATGAAACAAAATCATCTTATAAATATTTTCATAACTCATTATTTTAAAAAAAATGTTTTATAAACTACTACAATCCAGTTCTATAAAGTAGTGGCATTTAGGATTTAGGAATTAGGAATTTAGGGTTTTTCACAGAGACAAATAAAACGATTCAAATACATACAACTTATATATAAAACACACAGCAGAATCAAGGAAAAATGATGATATAAATAAACATATATACTAGACGGATGATTATTATGATACCTTCCGAGAACCGAAGCTAGGGTTTTGACATAAGAACTGATCATTTCATCTTCGGAGGGTTTAGGGTCGGCGGGAAACTCCATAACTATAAGCCAGTGCTCATAATCGCAGCCATCGAGCAAGATCGTCTCCTTCGGCGGACGGTTGCTCCAGTTCGGTGACGGATCGTTTAACGGGGAGTAACCCGACCCGGATGATTGGAGCCGAACGGTAACCCTAGGGGCGAGTTGGGGAGATTGATGGTAGTGGTGGTCGAGGACTGGGAGGGCAAACCGAGAACGAGAAGAGATTGAGGATGATGATGGTGATGATAGAAGGCGAGAGAAAAGGGAGGTTAGGGTACGCCTGGTGGTGAAGATCGCCATAGCTGCTATGGCCGGAGGTTCTTCTTACCGAAAATGTGTTCGCAGTGTGGAGAGTTCAGAGTTGTATCTTATTTTGAACTAATACATATAACATATATAAATGTGCCCCCAAACATAGTCTGTCACATCAGTTTTACTACCATAAATTCACTATAAACCATCTGAAGCGCTCTCTGTTTACTAACACAACCTACCAAACCAAATACTCAATACATATATATTTTAAATAAAAAAATGAGTGAGATAGAAAGAATGGATAAGAGAGAGGGCATAGAGCTCGGGCTTCATCAGCGTGACCACGCCGCTGCACCGACCCCGCTGCGAGCCCGCTGGGTTAGTACCCCAGCCAGCCTAAGCCCCACGAAGCGCTACGCATAGCCTTAGGGGTGTTTGTTTATTTGTATCACTTACTTTACACTTCTTGTCAATTAAGGCTATGTTTGGCAAAGTAGCTGATAAGCTAGCTGTTGATTGATAAGCTAGCTAGTAGCTGATAAGTTAGCTTATGAACAAATTATATTTGGCAAAAACTAGCTTATAAGTATATAAAATGACCAAAAAATGTATCTTTGAATTTAATAATTAATATTAATAAGGATATAATTAAAAAAAACTACAAAAAACTACTCAAAGTAGCGTTTCAAAAAGTTAGCTTATGGTACTTGTTTGGATGGACTAGCTTATTTTTGTCGAACACAGCCTAAGTATGGAAACGACTAGGAATCTTACCAAATAAGGGTCATAACAAGGACTAGGAGTCTTACCTAGTAAGTGATGAAAATGACTTTTACCCAGTAAACACTAATCAGCTGAAGACCGTTACCGACAATCAATTTTGATAACCAAGAATGTTATACGATATCATAAGTAAGGATAATGTGTTTGTCACTAAGCACTTACTTAGTAAGTGTTTGCTAAATAGTTCCTTGATCTCAAATTCATCTCATGACTTGTGCTTGACAGAAACCGATAAAGTTCATATCATCCTAATGTTATCCAATGGTAGAAATTATTATTTACCTTTCTCACAATAACTTTATTTCTCATTGGACTTTATGACATAAATGAAGCTATCAAGTTAGATCTTTTATAAGGTAAAGGTAGTGTTTTGTTTGTAGAATGATTTTGTATGAGATGAATCTGTCAAAAAAATATCTTGAAGAAATTTGAATGAAACGTTGTCATGTTTGATCATCGGTTTGGTTAGTTGATGCTGAAATTAGATATGTCAGATGAATTGAAATTTGTCAATTTGGTTCACAAAACGTAGCTATTGAATTGGGATGATACGTTTGATAAATGACCAAAATACATTTTTTTGAAAATTTTATATTAATACAAACTAAAATCACTTTAATAAAATAACCGTGAAAAACTATATAAAATACACAACATCCCTAATGCAACATAGTATCAAAAGGTTGTTAATGCAAGAACAAAAATTAAGTTTTAGAGGGTGTTTGGGATCGCTTTTTGAACTTCAAAAGTGCTTTTGGTCAGGCGTGTAGCAGGTGGCCGGAAAAGGCAGCGGGTCGCCGGAAAAGCCATTAGACAGCAGGAGTGGAGCAGGTGGCCGGAGAAGGCAACGAGTCGCCGGAAAAGCCAACAGACAATGGGAGTGGAGCAGGTGGCGGGAGAAGGCAGTGGTCGCCGGAGAAGGCAACAGGTCGCCAGAAAAGTTAGCAGACAGCATGGAGCAGGTGGTTGTGAGGGAGAATAATGGAGAGGAGAATAGCTAATCTGTGTGATACTTGTGATGATATCCTTGGGGGTATTTGTGTAATTTGGTTCCAAAAAGCTAAAATCTCCTCAAAAAGTCATCTCATCATGGCTTTTGAAAAATCACGTTTGTAGTTATATCAAAAAGCACTTTTTAGGTTATCCAAACATTATTTTTAGCTTATTGTTTTTTTGAAAAGCCAATAAGTTAATAAACACTTTTGAAAAGCAATCCCAAACACCCTCTTAGGCTGTCAATGTAAAAAAATTAGCAAAAAAAGTAAGCAAAAGAAACAAAGTAAAAAAAACCTGTTATTAGTAAAAATGAGCAAATAAAACTAGTGAATCCAATAATAAAAACGGGTATAAAAATCAAGTAGAAAACTTGTTATTAGTAAAGACAAGTAAAAATAACAAGTGAATTGTGCAAAAAAAACCAATTAGGAAAAACGATATCATGAAGCAGAACTCGAACAAATGTTAAAATGTTAAAAAAACAAGCAGAAAAAACGATATTATGAAACAGAACTATATATTATAAAATTTGAATTTCTAAATTTTCTGTGAATTTTTTATTTATTTTTTTAATTTATAAATGTTAAACAGGTTGGGTTAGGGATGAGATTTCTGACTCGTTTAATAGGGTCAAACATTTTCAACCCGTTTAACTTTGAACCCGACACGAACTTGACATGACACGTTTGATAGGTCTACCCTTTAGGGGTATGAGTAGATGTATGTGAGTGACCTGCTGAAAAGTATACGATAATGTGAGTGAAAAAAGGTGTAGGAGGAGGTAAGGGATAGCAACACTCAAAGTTTAAGGGTATATCCATGATTATAAAATTAGAAAATTTCATTTTATCAAAATACCCCCTTATTATCAAAATCCATTATTAACGAAATCCAATGGATTTTGCAATACATTTTATAGGAATCATAGTCAAAAAAATATCAAGACACATAAACCAAATTCATAATTCACTCTTTTATTTTATTTTCTAAANAAAAAAAAAGGACTAAATGGCGAAATCCTCCTACGAAAATCATTTTGTCGTCTGATTTTTTTTTTGAACGGCAGATAACTTCCGTACACGAAGTCGATAAGGTATCCGGGATCCATACGGGCACTCGACTAATCCTCAGCGACCATGGATCAACCCGAAAGCCGACCCATGGTCAGGGTATCGCCACATGCTCACCCCATGAATCGAACTCGCCAACTCGGGTAGACCCTTGCCATCCATTGTCCCTTCTAAGGATGTTACTGACCACTAGGCTACTACTAGTACTTAGATATTTTGTGGATTGATTTGTAGTTTTCTATATTTTATTCTCACCGCAACCCATCTAACTATTTGAATTGGATGTATATATCTAACAAAACTATGAGCATAGAAAACAAAACAAACAAGAAGTCAAAGAACTCAACTAAACACCATGATTCAATCCATCCAATAATAGTATATAATGTAAAGAAAATGTGATCTACCCAACCTTATATTGTTAAAATCATCATTTGTAAGTTTGGGTTGGGTACTAGTTGAACCTAACTTTTTTTTTGTTTAACTACCTTATTATAGTAAATCCAAGCTCTCGGTAAAAATTATCAAGGATGTAGTTTGGGCAAAGCCCAATTGAACCTTTTCAAAAAAAAATTCCAAGCCATTTTTACATGATTGAAGATTTGTTATTGCCCCCTGTTGCCCATTCTATAAACGGGTCTGATTTGTCTATAACCACATGCTAACACAAAACAAAATCTTATCACATAATAAAACAAAACATATATGATATCATAAGTTATGTTAAAATAACTCAATACATGAAAAAATTTCCAACTTAAAAAACTAGACATGAATACATAACAATATACATGATCACAAAAGTTTTCCATAATATGAACATCGATAAATGAAAGGGAAATGATATTTTCACAGCTATAACTGATTATTTCACAACAAATTTATGCATATTTATCTTTTTGCCATGATTTTTCTCTCTTTTCATGTAATTAATATAAGGGTAAAATTGTCAAATCAAGTATAAAATCAGTGGAACAATAAAATTGATGGAGTGGTAATATCACTTCCCTAAATGAAAGAGTACATTACACGAAAAAATAGCGTAGTGTAATCTTATTTATAATTTAGTGATCTAATTTTGATATAAATATAACTAATGTATCTCTTTTGTAAATTGATATCTAAAATGTAAAAGCTTAATTTTTTTTGGAAAGGGTTTTAACCCAGGCAATTTCATAAACAAAAGAAAAAGGCCAAAGCCAAAGTTACAGACACCACCAACGCCACGCAAAGAAAAACTTCGACATCAAGCCGTACCAGGCAACCCAAAGCCAAAAAAGGCAAAGACAAACCGACACAAAACCCATTATAAACAAAATACAAAGCACAATCGACCAAAACAAAGCCCAAAACAACCACACAACATCAATCAGCTAGCTACGATTCTTGACCCACATGAGTAGAAATCTTTGCCTTCATCATCTTCTTCCAAGCTCCTCTCAACAAAATAACATCCATGATGTCTTTAGCAAGAATTGGAGCCGGTTTCCGCTTTTCCGTAAAGATCCTCTCATTCCTTTCCCTCCAGATCATATACACGGTAGCAGCCAACGCAAGCTTGTAAATAAACTTTCCTAGGCGCCACCCGATCATCGCCAAGAACATCCAACATACACTGCCAAATCACCGAGGCATCGAGCCATCCAACCTTACGAGTAATAATCTGCCACACTTCCGCTGAGTATATGCATTCAAAAAAGAGATGATCGTGAGAATCTATGCATGACCCACATAGACCACACTTCCAATCTGGTGGATCGTGTTTCCAGGAAAGCATTCGATCATGAGTAGGAAGACGTTGATGACACGCTATCCACAAACAGAACCATGCTTCGGAATGTGACCCGGAAACCAAACCCGAGAAGTCCAAGCAATCGGTTGATGCACCTCATCCAAAGACGCATAAGCCTCTTTCACTGTGAAATTCACAAGACCATGAGTACGAGACCGCCATCTAACCTTATCCAGCTGAAGATCCCGAATGATTGGAAGAGGCACCGCATTTAGATTATGGTGACGAGACACCCAATCCTCCGGCCATACCACAATTGCCTCAAGGAGCTGTCTAACCGAAGTATTAGTCGTAAAACCTTGACGAAGTATGTGACGATAGGAGATAATAGGAGCTAACGGCCCACAGTCAAGCCATGAATTCTCCCAAGCGTGTGTGTCATTACCATTTCCAATCTCTTTCTGGAAATACGGTCGAATATGGTTCCGGATATCAAACATCTTACGAAGAACCCAAGACCACGAGTTATGCACTTTTGTAGTCCAGAAATTCGACGTTCTCAAGCAAACTCAAGTAACCCATTCAACCCACATCGTAGGCCTAGCAGAAAGAATATCCCAAAGATTCTTAAGTATGTGATAAACTGATCACTAGCGTCAGCATTTTACTCTCTCTTTACCCTCTCGCACTTCCACCATTCTATCCCTACGAGACCCCGACAATGGTAACATTTCCATCCTTGCATCCCANTTCCCGTAGGGGTGGGCATTCCCACGAGATGGATTTCTTCACACCGGCGGGGACAGGGGTGATGTTCCCCCCGCCACCCGGATTCACTTCTCCCTCCCAACGGGAACGGCCACTCCGTTCCCTAAGACCATCCTTAGTGGGGAACGGCATGGGAACGGTACGAGGGTGGTACCAGTGGCAACACCACCTAGGATGAATGGTACCAAGCAACAAGCAAGAAAAAAGGAACCCCCATGCC
>LUCG01030458.1:0-11227 GCA_001633085.1 Carthamus tinctorius | reverse complement strand
CTAATAAAATTAAGGTTATTACATCTTGCCAAGGGCAAGGGAACAGAGGCCCAAGTCTGTGCTGTATCAAGAGCCTGAAGTTCCTCCTGCATATCTGTCTGCCAATGTGAACTAGGAGAAGTTTCCTTGTAGGAAGTCGGTTAATTATTGAATAGCAGAGTTGCATAGCAATGATAATCACGAAGGTGAGAAGGAACTTCCCTTACCCGTTTTGAACGACGAACATTCTCGGATGATGATGGTCCAGGATCCGTAGACTCCACAAATGGCTTAGAGGTAGGCTTTGGAGATGGTACGGGTGATTGAGTCGGAGGAGGAGGGAGAGGAACAGGTTCAGGAGAAACAGGTGTAGGTGGAGGAGGAATAGGAATAAATGGAATAGGAGAAGCAACAGGTACAGGAGCTTCTAAATTCAGAGTAGATACAGGAGATGGTAGGTCTAGTGAAACAGATAAGTCTGTAAAGAAGGGAAAGGTAGAGGTAGATGTTTCAGAGTTTGAGTTTGACATAGTGAAGAAGGGAACATGTTCCCAGAATGTGACATGATGAGATATGCGCAATCATTTGGAGATAGGATCCCAATAGTGATATCCTTTGGAGATAGGATCCCAACATGGTTCAAGTTTGGTATGTTCATGAGGTTGTAACTGAACAAAGCATGCACAGCCCCACACTTTCAGGAGTTCATATGCAGGAGTAACGCCATGAAGAGCCTCATAAGGAGACTTGTTATGAAGAGTAGGAGTTGGATGTCTATTAATGGTGTAGACAACAGTGAAGACAACTTTACCCCAAAAACGCTCTAGACATTTGGCAAACATTAACAGGGTACAAACAGTATCAATAATGTGCCTGTGTTTGTGTTCAGCACAACCGTTTTGGGGAGAAGTACCAAGACAAGAGTACTGAGAGATAGTACCTTAAGACCGAAGAAAGGCAATAACGAAAGACTCTTTGTATTCCTTAGCATTATTAGCTCGAAGAATCTTATGGGTTTAGATAATTGAGTTAGTATCATGCGATCAAAGGTAATATATATCTGAGGTAGTTCTGAGCGATGTTTCATAAGGTAAATCCATGTGAAACGTGTGTGATCATCGACAAAGATAACGAAATGCCTACAACCACCCATAGATGGATATGGTGTTGGTCCCCATGCATCATAATGAATAAGATCAAAAGGAGAAGCAGATTTAAAGTCATTCAGTGCATAGAGTAAAGCATGATGTTTTCCAAGTTTGCAGGACAGACAAGAAACCTGATCTGAAGTGATGGTTCCTAGATGGCCAAGATTGGCTAACAGTTTCATTTTAGTCGATAACAAATGTCCTAGACGAGCATGCCATAGGTCAAAGGAAAGGGTTTTAGAAATTGAGGCAACAAGATTTGATGAAGGTAATGGTAAGCGAATATAGACAACTTAAATCATCCTACCAACTTTTCGGCCGACTCCAAGAATCTGCTGAGTCTTTGGATCCTGCACAAGACAACCAGTAGAATGAAAAAGAACGAGTAAACCAGATTCAAAGAACTCTATTTTGCTTTGTAAGGTGTAAATATGAGTTTTTCAAATAATATGCATAAATTGTCAGTAACTAGTAACTACGCACATAAAAACTAGTATTCAAGACTTTGCGTTAAATGATTTATAAGATAACATAATATAGATAAGTAAACTAAAAGCTATCTCATATGGTTTTTCAATTAGATTATTTCCCATTTTTTTGAATCATATCTCGTATTTCATTCCATTAATATGCATTAGTTTTAAGATATTTTTCATTGTAATCTAATTTTTTTAACGCAGATAACTCACGCACACGACCCGATACGAAGTTGACAAGGTATACGGGATCCATACGGGCATCCGACTAATCCTCGGCAACCATGGACCGACCAGGAAGCCAACCCATGGTCAGGGTATCGTCACATGCTCACCCCATGAATCGAACCCAGGTAGACAGGGATGTCATCCACTGTCCTCCCCATTGTAATCTAACTTAATAGCTACTTTTTAGAAACATGATTAATTTATCAATTAGCTTAGGGTTAAGTACATGGGAGTGTATCGAACTTGTCACGTTTTATCATTGTATGTACTTAACTTTAAAACTTACCGATTAATGTATCGAACTTGCTAAAATGATAATTGTATGTATTTCATGACAAGTTGGATACACTTTCGTGACAAGTTGGATACATTAAATGGTAGGTTTTTGATAAAGTTGGATACATACAATGACAATTTTAGCAAGTTCGGTACATTAATCGGTAAGTTTTAAAGTTGAGTACGTACAATGATAAAACGTGACAAGTTCGATACACTCCCATGTACTTAACCCATTAGCTTATGAGTTAATTTCTCAAATATAGAGAACATGAAACTACAACTTTGTTTATTGTTTCTGAACATGTTTGTCTGATGCTTTCAGGCAACAAGGTTATACTTTTGAGTTTACAAAGCTGTAAATGTATACATACGATTACGATTGTTCACTCAAATATACTTCAACATATAGATACACATATCAGAGCTTGAAGCAGCTGCATTTGACAAAGCTATTGGTATTATCGTCCGGCATAGGTTTCACGCCATTAACGTTAGTGTCACGTGGAGATGGAGCAGCTATGGACAGAGTTGGCGAATCGGTGGCCGACTGATCTTGCAGCGAAACTTCCTTTCCTTCACAAATGACTTTGACCTCACAAAACTCTGGGGCATTATGTAGTATTTGGTCAAGAGTCCCTCCACCGCCTTTCTTGCTGCTACCCTTGAGTTTCCTGGTGTAAATTGCAACATGCATGATTAAGACAGAGAAAAGAAATGGGACAAATTCAGAAGATAGAAAAAGGGATTGAGGTGTAGCACCTTAGGTTGGATTTGGTGGCACCCAATACAAGTGTTCTTATATTTAGAATTGGAATGAGGTCCAGAATGGCTTTTGCCTCCATATCACTCTCAATAAGCACAGTTTCAACTTGAACCTTCACCATTAATTTAGTTTAGTAATTGATGACAATTAGATATAGGACAACGGAGAAACACATTAAGGGTGTATTTGGCAAACTAGCTGATAAGCTAGCTTATTAATAAATTATGTTTGACAAAAACTAGGTTATGAGTATATAAAATGACCAAAAAGGGCATCTTGGAGTACAATAATTAATATCGAAAATGCTACAAAAAGTTCCTGAAATGCTATTTCAACTAGCGTTTCAATAAGCTAGCATATGGTCCATCCAAACGTATACTAGTTTATAAGCTAGCTTATTTTTGTCAAACACAGCCTAAAGAAGCAAGTGATATGTATTACCTTTGAAGAAGAGCATAGAGAAAGAAACTTTTGGAGGTATTCACTTCTCTTGCTTCTTTCTTGAACAAGACAGCTTTCCTTCTGCTCAGGGTTTGCTTGACTTATTGGTAACCTTCCCACTATACATACAGTATGATATATTACATATTTTTTCATTGAAAAACTTGGGAAAAGGGACTGAACCCCTTGGAAATATGGATGGTAAAGATACATAACTTGTTTGTTTTGAGTTTGCAAACATTCATCTTTCAACTAATAGGATCACAAAAGTGCAGCTAGCAAGTAACAAACACTATATATTAGGATCTTGTAGTTTTGAAGATCCGAAACTAGAATATTTTGACATAAACACATATAGCACATGTGAAGTAAATTGGAGTAGGGAATGTTGAAATGGGTTATACCCCGATAGTTTAAACATGTACGTCTATACCACACACATTAACATCAGATCATTTTTTATATTTCATATGCTATGATTTGATTCAAAAGTGTTCATATACCCTTATAACTTTTGTTCTAAAATACCTAGAATAATTTGAATTTTGGCAACAGTATTACCCTTTACAAGGTGTTAGCAAATAATCCCTTGATCCAACCTTCCCTAATTTAGAAATCCTTTTTTTGTTGTTGTTGTTGTTGTTGGTTTGTTAACTTGAGTTTGTCATCAAATCCATCTAAATAGGAAAAAGAATCTTTTTATCACAAAAAAAGCAGGTGTTTGAAATAATTGAAAATGTAAAAGAAATTATTTTCAATTAAAGCAAAGAGTACACTCAACCGAAAAAATAAAGTACTGAAATTGGTATGACAAGTTGAACCATAGACAAAAGTACATAACTCGGAAGTCTCCTCTAGAATCGCTTTACCCAACCTCACAAAACCCCACCAATAATTGATTGATTACCTTTTCTCATTACTTTTTGTCACTTTCTAACCTTATTGGTCAAACATATCAACATGGGATTTTGTTTCTCTTCCCTTTCCCTTGTTTTCCTCTTAAATCGATTAGAACAAACAAGAAGTCGTATGGATCTAAAAGTGGGGTTTATTACGAGCACATAATAATTCAAAAAGTTTGAAATCATGTACTATGATGCAAAACATGATTTTAGAAACAGTAAGCCATCAAAACATGTCTAGCCCAGTGGTAAGGTAACATCCTGGGTCAGTGGATGGTATAACATCCTCTAGGGTCAGTGGTCAGTGCTACCCTTAATTGGATCGGGTCGTGGTTGATGGCGATAAGTCGGGTGCCCTTGGATCCCGATTACCCTGGGAATGTGTGTGTGTTTACTTGTCGTTCAAACGAAATAGAGCGATTGAGTTTATGTGCTTACGAGGAGTAGGGATGTAACGGAGCTCCGGGAAGACGTGGACCAGATAGACAATGGTGGAGTCACTAAGATCGTTCCCGAGGGTCCAAACCAACGCATCCATGCTCACGGAACACAGTTCCTCGGTTCCTCTCCAGGTCACCACGTAAACGACGTCGTTCCCGTTCCTACTATCATAGGAAAACAAATTACTACCAGCCTCGTATTCTTCAGTGATGGATGGCATCATGAATCTGGTTCCTCCAAAGCGACCATCGTCGTTATCGTCTTCATCCTCATCGTCTTCGACTATCTCATGGCTACTGCTGCTGCTACTCCAGCTATTGTTGATCCTGTAGTTATCGAAGTTGATGATATTGATCGGAGGTACCGGTGCCCATTCGTCGGAGCTTAAGTATCCGATGTCTTTTCCGGCCATGGGTTGACCGGTGGAGGAAAGATGATAGCTTTGTTTGACCCAATGGTTGGCACCAATGGGTTGTGTCATTTGTATATATGGTTTCGTGGAGAGCGACAATCGTTGAAATTTCGTTGCGTTTGCTGGTTTTTATTATTGTTTTTCAAGTTAAATACCTCGTGTCTTAAAAATGACAAAAATGGAGTATTTGGAATATGATAGAAATATACCTTCTCACTTCTATAATATTTTTAAATAGTCGCTGCTCATCTATCCGAGTGGTAGAAGTATAGGTGTAATTCATACGTGTGACTTCAAGCAATGGACAAAGTCACGGACGAAAATTTTTAAACGGTAGCACCATTTCACTATAAATAAGAAATATAAAACTAATTTTTACAAAATCTTTGTTGGTCTAGTCGTTGGTTCATTACTTTTTAAAGGTGAGGTTTCAAGTTCAATTCTTGGTAGAAGCAATTTTTTTATATAAACACAATAAATATGAAATTAAAAGCTAAAATCTAGAAAAAAAATGTCGTTAACAAGACTTGAACCCATGACCTCATGTTTAAAAAAAAGGTAACTAACCAACTCTACCAAAAAATGACTTATGTGTTTATTATAGTTTCAAAACATATATGGTGGCACACAACAAATTGATACGATGACACATTTCACGACACTGTAGTTTTTACACTACGAACAAGGAATGAACCGGTGGCACGTACCACCGTGTGCCCTTCTTTAGCTCCACCCTTGGACAGAGCACTTTGCCAATAGGATCCCATCAACAAAACAAAAAAAAGTCTCTTAAAATCAACTAAAAAGTAAAAACCCCATTACAATCAACCAAAAATACCAAAGTTTACTCAAAAATGACAAAAAAAAATTATAAATCTTTTGAAATCAACCAAAAAAAAACTTTAAAAATCCATCGAAACACTAGAATTAGGCTAAAAAGTAGTAGAAGACTTTTGCGTACATTTAGTCTACTTCTAAAGTTGCTCCCACTAGAAAAAAATCTTGGATCTGCTACTGTGCATCCCCTGATTTACCTCCTCCATGATGATCGTGGGATTGATACGGTGGGTACGCCTCTAAGGGTGGTGTCTATCCTATTTTCTAAGCTTAATTAATTAAGATAAATAATTAATTTAAACGTAAAACAAGTCTAGAAAGCATTTGATGAAAGAAAAGAAAATAAAACTTAACATATCAACGATTGTGTTGCATGATTTGCATATTGAAATATTAGTATGTGACTAAATAACTTTACTTTTACAAACGGTCAAGGAGGTTAAAGTGTTTTATTTTGTTTTGTTCTATATTCTGAAGAACTTACTTTTAAAAATATAATTTAGATGTTTTATGAATTATGATAAGACAATCTAAAACAAATTTGTATAATAGTTATTTTTAAGAAAAAATATCATGTTTTTTAGTCAGGTAAAAGAAAATNGTGTTTTTTTTTTTTTGGGGGGGGGGAATTAAACTTTTTAGTCCCTGTGGTTTGGTGTTTTTAACACATTTTACAATTTAAAAATTACACTTTAAACACTATTGTATACAATTTCAACCGGATATGGTCCTTGTCTCTAACAGACGCTAGAAGAGCCAGTTAAGTAGTAGGGCATTTATTGTCTTTTCGTATTTATATGTGTATTATTCCATGTCGACCAAAATATTATATACACATATGTGTGTGTGTGTGTATGTGTGTGTCTGTATTGTGTCTCCCCCCAAACACGAAAACTGCTAGAACAAACAAAGGGACCAAACAGTCACTGCCATGAATTGGTACAGAATTCACACAACATAGATCTTCCATGTTAGCATATTCAACTGAAGCAATTGTGATTGGTGATTGATTTCATAGTTGCTTGAATCGAGTATGCTAACGTGGACGATTGATTCATGAAATCACCATCGATCATCTCCTCCTTCATCCATGTGGTTTGCAAGGCTTACAGGGAAGAATGCTCGGTCGAACACAGAAACGAACCCTAACCATGTTCTACAAGAACCCTTAACCCAGATTGGTTCTTGTACTTCCAGGCGTTAATTTAGAGGGGTTCGATTTCACCATTGGGTTTTCGTGCGTCTACCACCTTCGTCGTTCTTTAGCTTCTTGTTCGATATAATCCATCGATGGTCGTCGGCATGGTTCCGTCCCCCTTTGTCGCAACCGAAATCTAGAAATGGTTCGATTTTGAAATGGTTTATGAGTTCTGCTACTTCACCTGCGATAGAGCGATGGAGGTGGCTGTGGCTTCTCCGACGTTTAAAAACGAAATCCCACAGCCGTCGTTGCTTCATCAGGTTCATCCTTTCGGTTTAGAATTTTTTTTTAATATAGAGTTTAATTTGGATTTTGATTAAATGGTTTTGATTCTTATTTTAGAGTTTTGATTTTAAGGCTTGATTAGATTTTGAGGGTTTTTGTTTTTGGATTTGACATGGTTTTGGATTGAGATTCTAAACTTTGGTTATGGTTTGATTTTGATTTTAATTGAGATTCTGAATTTTGGATTTGATACAGAAGTGGTTTTCCATTGTTCATGATCTTTAACGTGAAGAAGATGAAAATTGAAAGAGAGAAAAGAAAAAAATACATTAACCGTTGTTTAAATGGTAGAAAATGGATATAGACAATAATGTCTTTCTACTTAATGGGCTGTTCAAATGGTTGTTAGAGGGAGGGATCAAATTCGGTCCACATTGCATATCAAGTATTTAAAGTATAGAAATCAAATATGTTAAAAACATCAAACTATAAGGACCAAAAGTGTAATTTACTCTAAATTTTGTTACAACTCATGTAATCACAATAATTACATTTTAGTTTAATATGGTCATTAATTAAAAAATATAAGTCATGATCAAAATTTTACCTGAATACCAACACACTTTTAGTTAATAAATATTATGAGATGGCGTTGGTATATACGTCGCCCTATTAAATGATTTCTTAAAATAATTAATCAAGTACGGATATCCGAATCTTGGACATCGGATATATCATCAATCAGTTGACAAACAAGCAGTCCAATTTGAATCATTCCAATGCTCCCGAAATAATTAGATTAAGTTACACTTTGGGTATATTTGGTCATTCGATATCAATTTTGGTCACACTTTAAAACAATTTTAAATTACAAATTTTATCTCTATGGCTATTAAATTTTTTGGATTTGATCCTCTAAACCAAATAATTGATTCATAATTATTATACTAGTTAATAACCCGTGTAATACACAGACGATTTAAACATATTATTTTAATTTCTAATAAGAATAGACATTTGTATTATAACGTCTCACTAATACTTCATCAGAAATCAAACGTAATATTCAATTAACAATATAAGTATAACTTAGTTGATGAAAGAAACATTAATGATTTAGTTTAATCATAGACATTTAGAAAATTATATATATAACATTTAAATTACCTTTGTTCCAATCGTTTATTCAAAGCTTTCTTTAAAATTGAGTAAGTAGAGAATAATTATTTAGTAAAAATAATTCTTATTAATCAATGATTTAAATGGAAAAAAAGAAAAGAAATTACTCTTGCTTTATTATTAAATAGTTTAGTCATCCAATAGTTGTTAAAATATCTGAAATTGAAAATTTTTAATTCTTTTATGGAAAGATTCGGTTTGGTGAATGATTTTCAAACTGGAGGGATTCAGAAATAAAATATGTAGTGTTTTTGATTTGTAGAATTTAAAAAAAAATTCATTATTTATAAATAATATATAAAAATAGTTAGATTAAAATGATGGAATATTTAAATTTCAAGAATACAACCATAGGATTTTAAATAAAATAAATTTTCATTATTTATAAATAATCTATAAAAATAGTTAGATTAAAAAGATAGAATCTTTAAATTTCAAGAATATCAATAATATAATTGTAACATAATGTAAACAAGTTAATTTATATCTATTTTTAATATTTAATAATATAAATAAATTAAAAAATTATATTCAATATTAGATTCATTTTGAAGGTATGGTCGAGACAATTATAATACTGTAATTTATAGCAAAGAAAAACAAAAAATTTAATACATTTTAATTCAAATATATTATTTACGTTAATATGATAAGGATGTAAAGGAAAAATGAAAAACTAAGGGATAAAAAGTAATTTTATCAAATAAGTTTAAGGATACAAAATGTAAATTATAAAGGGAAATTTAATAAATTAATGAGAAATTTAGGTAGGTGAATTTTGGAAAATACGGTATTAATAAAAAGAAAAAAAAAGATATAAATGATGACATCATCAATTGATGTATTTTCTTTAATTGACAAATAAAATGGTTCAATTTCATATTGATGATGTCAGCGAAAAACTTCTTTTAATATATAGTAGATATGATTAAAGAAGTGATCCTTACCATTTATCCTATCAACATTTACGGCTTTGACAATGAAGCAGCAAATGATTTCTCTCATAGGTATGCACAAGATAGGGGGAGTTTCGTATATTTTATAAATAGATGACAAACAAATTCATATATATTAATTATATGTTTGTATGTAAACCCGTTAATTAGTTCACATGTGAACTATTTAATTGATTCACATACACTACTAAAAAAAGGTATTACCGACGGCAGAAACAGTCGGTAAACCGTTGAAAATAGGCTTTACCGACAGTTTTCCAACGAAACGAACGTCGCTAAAAGGTAGTTGGTAAAAGCTACCAATGGTTTTTTCGACGACCTTTACCGACTGCTTTCTGGCAATTTTTCCGACTTTCCGACGACTAAAAAAACAGTCGATAAACCATCGGAAAGCAGTCGGTAACACCCTTCAGTAATACACAATTTTCTAGTAATGATATGAATCCACTGGTACGTGTATGAATTAGTTAATTAGTGTATATATGAATAGGTTAATTAGTTCATATATAATCACAAGGGTTCATACGTGAATTATAAGGGTTCATTTGTGAATCAGTTAAAAATAGTTCATATGTCAATTACACGGGTCCACATATAAATATATAGTCATATATGAATAAGTTAAAAATAGTTAATATGTAAATTACACTAGTTTACATATGAACATATAGTTCATATATGAATAAGTTAAAAATAGTTAATATGTGAATTACAATTGTTCATATATGAACTTATAGTTTATATATGAGTCGATTAAAATAGTAGTTCATATATGAGTCGATTAAAATAGTTAATATGTGAATTATACTCTTCAATAGATGAACATATAATTCATATGTAGATTACAGAAATTCATATATGAACTTGTTTTCCATCTATTGGTAAAAGTTATGAAACTGCCCCTCTATATTTGACATAACCACAAATTTTGGTCAGTCAAAACCACAATTATTGATAAGTCAAAATCGTAATTTTTGACTAGTCAGATCTTCACATACGCCTCTATGAAACTGCCCCTCTATATGTGTAATTCATATACGTGTTCATATATGAATCCGTGTAATTCATATACGCGTTCATATATGAATCTGTGTAATTCATATAAGCGTTCATATATGAATTTGTGTAATTCATATATGCTTTCATATATGATTCTGTGTAATTCATATACATTCATATATGAATCTATGTAATTCCTATACGTTCATATATGAATTAATTCATATATGAACGTATATGAATTACACAGATTCATATATAAATGTATACGAAATACACAGACTCATATATGAATTTGTTTGTTTACTATTTGTAAGATTTATGAAAATGCCTTCCGTGTGCTATAACCAGCGCGAGAATTTATTAGGTGCTTTTCGGTCAAAGCCGTAATTTTTTACTAGATGTACGGCTAAGATTGCTTCTCTACTTCTCCAATTTTTAGCACTTCTCATTTGAACCAAACACTATATATATATATATATATATAGAGAGAGAGAGAGGAGAGAGAGGAAAGTACAAATGAAAAGTCATTTTTCATTGTGAACGTGAGGACCACCAAAATCGCGTCACGTGACAATATTCACTCTGAATATCACGCAATATTCAGAATGAATAAAGACGCCTAAGCTTTATTCACTCTGAATAATAAATGATATTCAGAGTGAATATTGCCAGGTGGCGCAAATTTAGTGGTCCTTACGTTTACAACCAAAATTGAGTTCACATTTGAACCTAACCCTATATATATATATATATAGAGA
>LUCG01030404.1:0-12011 GCA_001633085.1 Carthamus tinctorius | reverse complement strand
TCAAAGTAGCGTTTCAAAAAGCTAGCTTCTGGTACATGTTTGGATGGACTAGCTTATCAGCTACAGCCTTTGAAGCACCCCACCATACTAGTGCCACACCGCCACGGTTATCATGGGGAAGAAGATAACTCATGCATTCAACTCATTGGCGTTACGGCCACAACAAGTTGTGTGTCGTCGTCTTTGTAAGGTGTTTTTTCTGTCTTTTTAGTGTCTTAGCTTTTAGTTTTTTAATACTCTCTTATCAAAATGGTTCAATGCAAGGGTATCCATGTAGTACTTTAAAAACATGCGATGCACGTGTATATAACTCTATTTATGATACATACGGTTTGCCACCAATAGTTAGGCTTTGAAGGAGCCATGGCACCACGCTACACCTACATTTAGGACCTCGATTACACCTAAGTATTAAACATCCTAAACTCACCAGGCTTGTCCCATGAACAAGACAAGAGTTTACAGATGAAAGTGAGGTAGCCAAGTCCTACTCCCAAAAAATTAACAGCAATTGCTTCCATGAAGACCCACGACTTATTAGGTTCATGAACGACATGAGTGCTTAACTTATGGGCAAAGAAGACAACAATTCAAGGCACTTTTCGTGCCCATGTGAGAGTAATGAACAATAGGATTCGACTTTTTGAATCATGTTTATATTGAAAAACTTAAGAAATTGTATAACCATTTGTCATGGTTAAAAACTCATGTAAAAAGCATGGTCTTAACAAAATCGAACTGTTACAAGCAAAAGATAAGATACGATGGCGAGTGACCACACTAATTCACTCGAGATCATCATCATCAAGAATTATTCAAAACGTAAATCACTACCTCATTCACTTCTCCTTTTAGTGATGTTCTTTGGCTGCGGCTTTTCTTTGCGACTTTGCCTTTGCCTGCAAAAATAAAGGGAAAAAAAAAGTGAATAACAAACCATTACCATTCACAAGAAGCACATACAGATAAACGAAAAAACACAAGGATAAGGTATAAGAAACAACGATGATTAAACGCCTGTTTGTTAGCAGCTTAATGAGCTTAATGGGACCCATAGCTTATTCGGTCAACTATACATGACTGTTTGGTAGAGGATTAATGATATAGAAAGTCGCTTATTCGGTAAGCTTTTAGGAGGGAGCTTTATGCAGAAAGTCAAGTTTTGTCCAAAGTTGTCTCCAAATTAAAAAAAAAAAACACGCTCCTTACATCTATGAAAAAACCTCACAAATAAAACCTTTCCAATCTATACAGACAGGTTAATCTATACAAGACGCACACGTATTTCTCTCCATTATAAAGCGAAAACAAAAGAATCAAGTATAAGAAACAATGACTATAAAATCCGCAATTATGTTGCAATAACGTACGTATGTAGAGAGTTGGAGACGGATTGATGATTCTAAAACCATAAGGGGAAAATGCATCAAAAAATGAGTTATATACTTCACGGGTATATGCATAAACATACCAATGGGCGTTTCGACATATGTTAGAGATAACTTTGTTTCCACATGATGCTACGGGTGTCTTTTTTAAAGTTTCTTGATCAAAGATGTTAAAGAGTTGCTACAAGATAACCTTTGATGTAAAGTATGCTATTTTTTCTCTAAAATAGGGTATTAAAAGCCAAAGTTTAAAAAATATTACATTCAACTTCTACAGCTACTCTATTTTAGCAATTCTAACATTAATTCTATTATTAAAATATTCAATATATGTAACAAAATGTTATTTCTCTCTCCTAAACATCTATTTCAGCACATCTTATTAGTGGGAGTACTAAAATAATTATTTCTCTCTATTTAGACATTTCTTGAAATTTAGAGATGTTTACCATCTCTCCACTTTTCTCTATTTTGCCATAAAGGATAGCTGTTGGAGGCTTGGAGCAACAAAAATGCTAAAAACCCTCTTTTCTCGATTTTACATAGCTGTTGGAGATGCCTCTAGGCCATGCTCCACAGCCATAAGCTAGCTTATTATTGAGCTTATTGACCTCATTTGGTAAGCAATAAACTAGCTTATAAGCTACCCTTTTATAAAAAGTTAGCTCAAGTAGCGTTTCAATAAGCTTCATGGGAATAGTTTCACCCTTTTTCCAATTATGCTATACTTCCCTTACATTTTACATAAATAACCAAAAAACCTATCCTTTTTAGGTAATTTAACGTAAGCTTAACAGATAGTTTTTACAAAACACGACTAGTATCCACCATTTGAAGATCAAAAGTTGTAGGAGTGTGTTCAGACCCCAAAACGCTCCTAAAACCCTTGACCCAGACTCCTACAAGCTTGGGAAACCAAAACTGAAATCAAATCCATCATTAGGACAAAAAAATAGTTGTAGAAAGAATGATCTGAAACCAGGCAAATTCCTATGCCTTTGATGCAAAGCCAGCACCACAAGGCGCTAATTTCTGAAAAGATCAATCTACATTACTAAAAGACTGAACAACTGAATTTGAAAGGAATCCAGCATTTAGATGTCAAAAGAACCTAAATTCGAAAGAAAAGATCCTAATCTATGACGTGTAAAATTGAAAGCTTTTCCATGGGGCCAATGCAAAGACAAAAAATGAGATACCATCAATTAGAATTTTGCCAACAAGAATAACATAGTTTGACTCTCAAGATTCAAGAGTTGTGTTAACATAAAAACAAACATAATGGAGTCAACTCATATATCCATTCACAAACTGGGTTGGGTTCACGTATGACCAGCCTGATTTTGTGAGACTTGTGAGAGTGTGAGACCACAATATAACACTGAAACTTCACAGCAAAACATTATGAAGGTACAAAAAACACAAAACCTTCAAAGCAAAAAGCAAAAAGGGAAAAAGGGAAAAGAAAACTGTGAACCTCCACAACGTTTTGTTGTAGAGATTCAGTGTAACTTAGTGGTCTCAAAGGTCCCACCAGAAACAGTCTCTATTAGCAACAACAACAACAAAAATGTAACATGGTCCTAATACATAAAAACCTTCAATCAAAAAAATCAAACCCATCCGATATAAATCCACAACAACATAATTCATATAAAATTATTCGAATAAAAGTTAGAAAGATTAAATAACTAACAGGTAAGGATGCGTTACCTGAAGGTATTTGAGCTTCATGCTTCCATAAACTAATCCAAAAGAGAAGGCAGACACACGAGCCACCTACAATTACAAGATTTAGATCCCATAAAAACTTCTTAACATAAAAAGAAATCCTCAAACTATGGGGCTTGCACGTAATCACAAAACAACTATGTGCAATTTTAGAAATGACAGATTAAGCTACTGTAGAAAATGGAAGATCTCTAGATGTGCTAATTAGCTGTTGTTATTCAAACCATTGAACTTGCTATTCGTTTATAAACAACCAACATGCTTTAAAATATACAAGACGGAAAATTAATTTTAGCAGAAAGATGCAAACAGATAAGAGACAGACCTAGAAATTTTTTCAAGTGGTAGCACCATTTGAGTATAAGAAACAAATATAGAGATATTTCTAACAATATCATCATTTGTCTGTTGGTGAGTCCATTGCTATTCATACATGAGATCCTGTGTTCAAGCCTTTTATTGCAAAAAAAAATTCAGAAACATGATAAATCTGAAATTAAAAGCTAAAACTAAAAAAAGCCTGGGGTGAAAGAAAAGCCTTGCAAACCAACTCCACCAATGAAAACTTGTGTCATCATTGTAATTTCAAAATATATACATTGGCACACAACAGATTGATACGGTGACACTTTTCACGAACCGATAACTTTTTACACTATGACAGAGGAACGAAGCAGGGGACACGTGCCAACATGTGCACAACTTGAGTCCATCCCTAAAACAGAATACTCAGATGGCTAGATGACTTGCAAGATTGTCTGTATTTTTGTGGAAATGGAGTACTCTTTCAGGTATACTCCACAACATGAGTGTTCTATTTCCATTTTTTAGGGACAGTGGTTACGATAGTTCAATATGATAATCACTAATTTGCATAAAGGCCTACACACAATCACATCCACCCCTTACACAATCCCAAAAAAAAGCCTTTATAAGAAACAGCATTCGAAATACAATAAACATTGGTAACAAAAAGGTGGAACTGGAAGTGATTATAAGAAAGATCAATGGAGAAACATTGCATGACAAACGAGATTCCTCTTTCTCCTCTATATTATCTAATTGTGTATTCAGATTATGCGCATCAATACACATTCCTCTCTCCAAATACCGCTTTCAAATTGCAACTTGCACACCAATTTACATCGCACATACACAAACGTAACTTTCCATCATGAAATTAACCACCAAACACAAAACCCTAAACCCAACATAACCAATAGGAAGCCAAAAAAATCACCCAAATTGCAAACATCTAATCGCATATCACATGAATCAAAACATCAAAATGAGCAATAAGATCGACCAATTCAGATTATGTGGCTATGAAATCTGTTCCAAATTGCAACTTTCACACCAATTTACATCTCGCACATACACAAATGTAACCTTCCATCATAAAACAACCACCAAACACAAAACCCTAAAAACCCAATACAACCAATCGAAACCTAAATCAACCAAACTGCACCATCTAATCGCACATCGCATGAATCAAAACATCTTAAATTAGCAAAAATAACAGATCAATTGTACGAAAAAACAAACATTTCTATGCATCAAGAACGATGAAATTGAGGTGAATGAAGAGTATTTACCAGAGCTAAGGTGCTGGTACCGGAGTAAGGACCGGGAGGTGGCGCCATCGGAGGAAAAGTTGACCGGCGAATTGGAGCTAACTTCTCTAGATCTGGTTGAATTATAAAATCCCTAGAAGAATTTGGTACCGCCGGGGAGGTTTTTTGGCTTCTTCACAAAGATGGTTTGTGTGTGGTGGTCTTGTTTATGGTATAACAAGCTTTAATGGACCAATGAGAAATGGTTTTGTTGGGCCCAAGCCCATCCAATATCCAAATTCTCACATTTGGTCAATTTTGCCCCTCTACTTGTATTTCTTTTAAGGGTTAATTTCCATGTATATCCTTATTAAAGTTCAAAATATCATATTTATCCAAGCTAATGTGTAAATGTCATATATATATATATATGTCCTTTTTAAGCTATCAAAATATCATATTTACCCAAATAACTGTTTTTATGGATTTTCGATTATTTTTAGATCACGTTAAATGATAAAAGTACTATTATACCCTTTTTAAAACTTTTGAGCTACGAATGAGGGCAAGACTAATCAATCAATCAGCAACAACAATTGTTCCCTACACTAATAAATTAGATCCAATTTGGAGATTCATAGGCTTGTCGGAAAACTCACTGGAGCTCCGATCAAGACCGGCCACAGATAGGAACTACTTGCACCCTCTACCAACCTTCCCTCTCTTACCATCACAAATTATATAGACCAATCATATTGTTAAGCTGCCAACCAAATATTCTTACTGTACATTCGCCAAAATACCCCCAACAAACCCATCTGGCATCATCTTCTTCAACTCTTCCAAGCGTAAATTAGCAACGAAAAACCAGAAGGCCCTTTCAGTTCATTCTCCTCCACGGTCTCCCATTCCATCACCGACCCACAACTAGAAGAAGCCGACGGTAGCAAAGAAGACGACGAACTCTTCGCCCTCTTCAACATCCCTTTCTTCATCTTCTTCCTTTCCAACCCGAAACCCGACCCGAATCCAGATAAGCTAGACCCGGATGCATTCAATCGGGACAACTACCTGTGGTCCTCATGGTAAGAGAATCCGGATTTCTCAAACCTAAACATAAACAATGCGTACCCATCGTCGATTTCTTCTTCCAGCAACCAGTTATGAACATCCCACGAGATCTGAATATGGACCCCATCGATCTCCACCCTTTCATTTCCTCGAAACTTCCATTGAAGATGCTTAACGACTAAGACCCGTTTGCCGTCGACGGAGAAGGATAATCTGGAGTCGTCGCCGTTGGCGACCCGGGTGTAGTCATGGATATAATTTATGATGGTAAGAGAGGGAAGATTGGTAGAGGGTGCAAGTAGTTCCTATTTGGGCCGGTCTTGTTCGGAGCTCTGGTGAGTTTTCCGACAAGTCCATGAGTCTCCAATGGGGAGTTATTGGGTCTAATTTATTAGTGGAGGGAACAATTTTTGTTGCTGATTGATTAGTTTTGCCCTCATTCGTAGCTCAAAAGTTTTAAAAGGGTATAATAGTAATTTTATTATTTAATGCGATCTAAAAATAATTGAAAATCCATAAAAATGGTTATTTGGGTAAATGTGATATTTTGATAGCTTAACAAAGGCATATATGATATTTACACATTAGCTTGGGTAAATATGATATTTTGAACTTTAATAAGGGTATACATGAAATTAACCCTTTTTTTAATATGTAATATTTATATACAGGGTCAGGTTCACGTGAGACCAAAAGTTTACATTTGAAACTTCACATCAAAACGCTGTGAAGGTAAAAAAAATGAACTTTCACAATGTTTTGTTGTGAAGTTTCAAGTGTAAAACAGCTTGGTCTCACGTGATCTCAAATCTTTATATACGTCAATGTAATAAATAAACTCGAACGATATTCTAGTAGGTTAAAGACTCAGATACGTTAGGCTACGGTGGTGTTTGTTTTTTAAGAGGTTTTGAAATTTGAAGTCTGGTTTTCACTTTGATTTTTAAAGAGGTGGTGTTGAAGTCTAAAATTTGAAACAATAAGAATGTTTGGTTTTGTAAACCGACAAACTTTTGAATGTGTATAATTGTCTATTTTATCCCTTAAATATGTCAATTGAAATGAGCATCGGTGATCGAAGGGCGAAACGAAAAAATAACAAGAGATATATGTTGGCATATTTGCAAGACTATGAAGTTTTAATCATATCTCACACACTGAATCCCCATTTAAGAGATTCAAGATGTTCTTGAAAGTCAATACATAGATCTATAATCTTTGCCTTTTGTGTTTTTGCAAATTTTGGTACATATGGGCTAAAACCAACTTTATCGAAAGAATGGTTATAGAGGGAAATAAGAGGTAGGTAACTAGATAGGTTATCACTTAATTAATCAGGAAACATTAATGGTTATGAGGTTTTGGAAAAAAAAAACAATCTGAATTATCTTACGTATGATTCAGTCAGACATAAGTGGTAATTAAAACCTTAAAACACCATCAAAAGTCCATTGGCGTCCTTATTCTTTTTCTTGGAAAACAAACTATGAATATTGTATTTTGAAGTAGGATCATGCCAAAATGCTTGTAGTCATGAAGTCTCACATACGATAACTCAAAAGCATCATGGTCACTTGAGGGATTAGTCGGTGAGTATAAATTGTTCCAAATATACACGATTACCCTAAAAACTTGTAAAATCTAAGGGATAAAATATAAGCAAATCTTATATTTTTTTGAACAGCTACCAAAGTGGCATTTGATAAGACCTTGGATTTACGAAAGGGTATCTGACCTGGTGTATCTGGTAATCCAACCTTCCTAACAGTCAAGAATTCCAGCATTACCAAAAATAGAAAGTATATACAACTTTTATTCATCCTACATAAATATTACTATACTTTTAAAAGGAAAGACCTTACCATAAAAATGCCCAAAAATGTTATTTCACTTCACAAACAATGCTAAATACCATTGATTAACATAGAAAAATATCACATTTTAGCATAAGTCATACAATGGGAAAAATGATATTAAGTTTTTGAGGATAAATGACTTGTACATTATATTTATTGGGCTTTTTAAGACATGGCCAAAACTCAAATATAAGTATGCAACTCATATCCAGGGCCAACTTTTTTTTTATAAGGTTGAGCATGGTTTGTCCAGGCTACATCATTGGTAATTTTTACTGAGAGCTAAAGCATGCTCCTTTGGGATTAATACTCAGTGGTCCCTGGTTGCTCATCCCCGAATTCGAACTTAGATGGGTTTTTCTCCAACACCAAGTCTTAACCAATAGGCTGCCCCATTGGGGTTTATCCAGGGCCAACTTGGTGGCTTCTTTAGACTTTAATTAAAGGTGTAGATAAATTTTTGCCAGATTTCTTTTCTATCAACACAATATATAAATCAGGTAGTTACCATAGTGTAGGTTAAATGCATCTTTAACTATTAATTTTTCCTTTTATGTATGTCATGTTCAAGGCTTATTTTTTGTATTCTCAATGAATGATTCGACTGGATTTTAACATAAAATATGATATATAAGATCACCTATTACTATATGCATCCCAATTAATATTAAAATCAGATTAAATCACACCTTGAAAATATATAAATCGGTTTTGATGTTAACGCGTATGATTAGAAAATTAGTTTTAACAACTTATAGGAATGCATTTAGTCTAGCTAATTAATGATAACAAGTTAAAAAGGTAAATCAAATAATTTAATTAAATAATAAAATAAACCCGATAGTTTAAGTATCACCTAAAATACAAATATTTTTAATTGTTTGAATTATTTATCAATAGTTTTTACAACTATATTTAGTATATTAATTATTTATGAAATTCCAATAGATGATAGAAAAAAAAATTATTGGTGAGAGAACTTGGATCAGACCTGATCCAATATATTTAAATCATTCAAAATTATTATTTGTTTTGACTGAACTTACTTTGACTTATTATTCAAATAGTTTAACATACTTTTTTTTAAAGCGGCAAATTTATTTAAGACGAAACTAGGACTAGCAAGGCGCTAGAAATCGAAAAGAAAACGGAACGTTACAAGGAAGTCGGGAAGCAACACCAATCTAGCCAAGACACAGTACCACCAAACTTACATCGGTGATCAAGGATCCGCCATTGAAGAGAACCTCATTTCTCCCTTTCCAGACCATCCAAAGATACGCATGCACCACCATATTCACCACTTCTTTATCCAACTGTTCCTCGGAAGAAGACCATTTCCATTCGCCAACAAATTATCTAGCGCACCATCGTCCGTCTTCAGGATATCCCACCAAGCATTAACAATCCTCCTAACCTCTTTCACCTTATCGCAAAATGAAGATGCGATCCCCGCTTTCCGGCTGTGTAACTCCCCAAAATTTGGAGTTAACAAAAACTTTCATTAACGAAAGGTGGTAAGACAAATACGCAAAAGCGTGAGTTTTTCCCAAAATAAGGGTAAAGAGTAATAGTATGATTACATGTTTGTAATTTCAACAAGGCAAAATCAATAACCAAGCTAATCTATTTCCTACGCTAGGAAGAAGATTAGAAAAGGGTTATTGTCCTATAATCGCTAAAGGTCTAGTAGACCGGTCTCTCAAAATAATCCTCCAAGCTCACTCCAATCCAAGCACCTATTTGGAAATGGCGCCACTAGCACCTGAGATATACATCGACACCAAGCAAGTGTTAGACCAAAAGAGCCTAGTGAGTTGAAAATGCAAATATACAATTTAAAGACATCTAATGAGTATAAATAAGGGGCTCATTAATCAAACTATCCAATACTTTTGGAACTAGCGGGGGAGACCCGCCTCACCACCTAAGCCACACATCTCGGCGCCAACACACCCTAGATATCGTCCTCATACGAGAACACCTCCAATTCGCCTAGCCCATTCGCGGCCACACGACATGGGGAGAGACATAGGTGCACACCTTGCAGGGGTGGCACTTCGTGTTAGCGTTGCGCGTGTGGACTTATATCAGTGAGTCCATGTTAGGTACGTCAATCAATTCACATATGTAATTATATCACCGGTCTACTCGACCATGCCACAAACTCATAAGCCATATTCGGCGGTTTGTACCTTCCATACATATATTATTGCCAAGAGTCTCATGACCATTGCCTAACACGTCATATCCATGTAATCCGGGAATTGTCCCTCCATGTGCAAGTACCGTAACATTCATAACATTTCATGCATACTTCTCATAAAAGTCATCTCAAAGCATACATGAACTAGTTCATACTTCATGAACATATAATTTGTTATCAAATACATTGCTACCATTATTATCTATACATATGAGCATAAACATGCTCGCATCATACAACTAGGCATTTCCTTCACAATGGCATTCATAGTTACAATTCAAGAATAGCATGTTAAGAACAACAAAGTGATGTGTATCTAGTTTTAACAAAGATTTAGAACTCACCTTAGGGTTTTATGACAAAAACCCCCAATTATCAAGATTTAGGTTAACGACAAGAATAAGCCTAAAATTGAACAAATAAACACCTGGATTAGTTCACGATCCTAACACGTAGCTTAAATCCAACTCAAAATGATCTAAACATGGTTTACCCACTAGGATCTTGAGCAAAACCCTAGGAATGAAGAGAAATCCTCCAAAAATGGTGATTTGAAGGTTTAAGGTGAAGAAGATGAAGGGATTACTTACCCCAAGGTTCTTTAACCACCAAATGCTTGGAATCCCTTGTTGTAGTCTTGAAGAGCTCGAAAAATTGAGAAGATAGCAACTTGAATCGCCAAAATCGGAGTTGAAATGAGAGAGATATATTAAAAATGGTAATTAAAAAAAACCCCCGATTTTCGGCCTTTTATGCAGAACCAAACGTCGACGCGGATTTCGGCGTGGATGTATCCGTGTTGAGACATGCGCCATCTTTGGCTTTTTTTTTTTGCAAAACAGANCATTTTTGGATGAAAACTGTTTTGGCCATAACTTCTTCGTTTTAGCTCTGTTTTCGCTCCGGAAAGAACCGTTGGACTCGTAATCGAATTCTCCACCCAACAAGACCTTAAATTCAAGATTTTAATCCAGAATTATATTTTTCATATTTATCTTAAAAGATCGAATTCTGAAAACTGCAGGTGTTACAGGTTGATCGTTACACAACGAACACCTCGTGTTTTCCAGGTCAACCCCTATTCGAGCCAGGTTGGTTTTTGTAGGTAGTCTGTCCAAGCGCACTCTCCAGTTATGTATTATGACTTTGCTGGAAACCAACTTGTTCCATTGAGTTCTCGGCCCACACCTAGGAAGGACCAAATCATCGAACGCCCTTCTAAAGGAGACCACCGTGAAGTTATCAGAACTCTCGAGGTCCTACCCCCATTTGATGTCCCCTTCCGATATGGGGCTGCTGGTACACAGAAGCTTAATGGCTTCCAGATCATCAGCGTCCCTTCCTTCCCTGATTGGACGCTTCCAATTCCACGAGAATACCAGGCCTAGAACCGACTTTTTGACCCTGTCCGCAACAGTGCAGGATCTGTTGCCGTCAAGCCTCGCCAAACGAGGGTACATTTGCACCAGAGAAATATCAGCACACCAAACATCTTCCCAAAAAAGAATATTCGAGCCATCACCAATCGTTCTAGAAAAGAGGCTATTAAGGTCGAGATTAACATTATTCAGGAATTTGTTGATCTTAGAAATCGTACACTAGAACCCCCGCTACCACGTCTATAATCCTGCCGGCCAAGACTTCCATTGTTTCCGTGAAGCGTTGTGATCACCCTCTTCCAAAGGCTGTCTTTCTCTACTTTAAACCTCCACCACCACTTCGATATGAGAGCAACATTTAGGGATCTAAGGCTGCCCACTCCAAGCCCTCCCTTCTCACGGCTATTGATAAGCTTGTACCAAGCAACCCACGAGGTTTTCCTCCGGTGAGCCCCAAAAGAAATTCATCCTAAGACTCTCAAGTCTGCCCAACACTTTTTGAAGGGCCTTATAGATAGAAAACATATAGACCCCTAGGCTACCAAGCACTGATTTGCAAAGGGTCAGTTTCCCGCCCATCAAAAGGGTATTTGCCTTCCAAATCGAGAACTTCTTTTTGAACTTATCCACAATTGAATTCCAAAGCACTTCCTTAGACATGGAAGCTCCGATAGGCAGGCCCAGGTACCTTAAAGGGAGATTGCCCACCTTACAAGCCACCAACGCAGCCACTCTAGCGGTCTCCGCCTCAGTAACCGAGATATTGTTGGAGTAGTGTCCAACATCATAACTATTATTAGCAAGGTCCCATTTGGGTTGCCCTC
>LUCG01030287.1:0-14994 GCA_001633085.1 Carthamus tinctorius | reverse complement strand
CCCCCCTTTAATTCAATGCCCTCCCATGAATCACGCCTAGTCATCCGCCGTGGACCTGACGTGACGCCTNCGCGCTCTCGGCTATCCTCACGTTCACAACCAAAAAGTGGTTCACATTTGAACCCACCCCTATAGGAAAGAGGAAAATGATAGATCATTTGAAAACCACTCTTATAATACAAATTTAGGAGTATATTTTAGGAGTAGGTTAGTTGGGTGCGTATGTAATCTGTCGTTCAAAAAAAATACAAATTTTGCGCACTCAATTGGACCAATATCTCTCTCTCTCTTTCTCTCACACACAAGCCCACACACATATATAAAGGTTTTGTTGTCACCTTAGGCCCTTATCTTTTTTTGATTTGTTTCCCAATTCTTTTCGTCTACGATAGTCTCCAATGATCGGTAAACTCATATACAAATAAAATAAACAATATAATAATAATTTCCTATTTGATTTAACCAAACCAGTAGAAGAATCATCGAAAAATTAACCATTTAAACCTAGAAACTAAATAATAAAAAGACGTTTTATTCCACCATATTCAAAATTCTTTATACCCTTAAACATGCCCCCGATCGCCTAACTTTCGAATCCGACACTATCACCCAACACCTAAGACGATTTGGATCATAGGCTTTTATACATGTTTGTACGAAACCATGTAAACCGGTATATCGAATAAGAAGTCGACACGTGGATGATTGTGTGAAGGGGTAAAGAAACATAGTTGGCAAATGGTCTAAAACTTGCAATTCAAGTAAACCATGGGGTGTATTGCGAACCCAACACGTAACAAGTCGGCCGGGGCACGCATCGAATTGGAACCTAACCAAAAGCGTATGGACCACATAAACATGTGGCTTAATAGCTCCAACTAAATTAATTAATTTCTTTCATTTTTTCTACTAAGATATTAATTAATTAATTACCATCAATAAAAAGTATTAAAATACAATAAATTTTACTTTTATTATTTTTATTAATTGTTTTCCTTTTTCAATGATTGTTGACATATAATCGAGGTAGTAAAAATGTGGGATAACTTTCTTTAAATATAACACAAAACACATTTCTCAAGTTTGATATTAGACCCCTTACTGGTTTCGACTGCTGAGTAGCCCAACAGAAAAATGTTCATTTATATTGGTGTTTTTAGGCTAGGTTTCGTGTGGACTTGTTAGAGTTGTCGATAATCAACTTTTTGCTGAAATGTAGCAGAAGTCGGTTTCTTTTTTTATTAAAAAAACTTGCATATGTCTATTTGAGCGTAATATACTGATTATGTATGATATATATGTTGAGTTGTCAATTATGTTNGACATACATATATATATGGGGGGGGGGGGTTTAAAGACTCCAAGTTATCAATTCGACATTTTACGTTCAATTATGTTGGAAACTGGAATAACATGTAAATGGATACAAAATAAGAAAATATGAACGTTTATTAAAAGGAATGAGATAAAATAATTTTTTTTTTACGTTTTGATACTTACTAAACCAAATTTTATTTTATTTTAATACATTCGTTCGTGGAAATAGTTAAGCAGACGTTGGTTTTGGCGAAAATTTGTCGAGATATATGGGTTTTGCAACTCACGAGCCATTAAGCTAACTTAAGAAAAGTCATTAAATATTTGTGGAAAAAACTAAACGAACATTATAAAACGAAGAAGATAACTGAATGATTTAACAGAATTATGACAACGATGGTAGAGCAACGACAACGGTGAGACAAAGATTAGAATAAGTTGGGTTATATATTTTATATGGACGAATATGTCAGAATACTATGCATTTGCATTTTAGTATATCGATTAACCAAACTCATTTACGTAACACGTTCTCAAATTTCTATCACGAGATAATTGGATACGTTACATCAATCGACATTTTTAAAAGGTCATCACATTAATCGACATCTTTGAAAGGTCGACAATTGGTTTCGAAAGGGAAGTTTGAAAATTTCAGTATTATTAATCGATGATTGTAAAACATTTGTTATGTTAACATACGGTTGTCACTCATTGTTACACATGCAAAATTTATTGTAATATTATGCACTTTTTGGCTTTATAGCAGTAAAAATATACTTATTTTGTTCGAATATTCGGCTGATAATATTAAGCAAAATGTGTCGATCATGTGACCCATTTGCAAAGATCCAAACATTCATATGTCAATAATGTTTTGAAAAATATGTTTTTATAAATACATTTTGTCTATTATGTTCACTTATCATCCTCCATATATGTATGCATCCTATGGATGGCCCATTGAGTTAACTTGGGCTCAACAAGATTCGAACTCGAAATCCGAACTCCAAAACTGTTAAAATCAAAATTCTGTACGAAGATCGAACTTAACAACTTGAACTTAATCATAGTTGGTTTGGTTCTCATAGTTTGTTTTTAGATTTGGCTAATGATTCGGTTCAGTTTAATCCACCCACCCTAGTTTTTTGCAAACTATAAAACGAAGTTGTTTAGGTTTGTTCTTTATTTCCTAAAATAAAATAAACAATATTATTTAGATGGTCAACTATGTATGGGATTGAAAAGGTTCTAAACCAAACTGGTTTGATATGTTCGGTTTTTGATTTCTTTTTGTTTTCCCTGATTTAGTGTCGTTTGGTTATAACTTGATCTACACCCCTCTTTAGTTTATCTTTAATTCAACCAATTAGTTTTTTTATAGAATTGTTAATATGGGTTTATGTTTATGATGTCAGATAGTTTTAACTAAAATTTTAAGTTGTTTGGATGACTTAGTTCAAATTCACCCACCTCACTGTGATTTTATTACAAAAAACACTAGGGTGTTTGGGATTGCTTTTCAAAATTGTTTATTGACTTATTGGATTCTCAATAAGCCAATAAGTCAATAAGCTTCTTTGGATAAACCCAAAAACACTTTTCAAAGTGCTTTTTGGCAATGGTACAAATGGAGTTTTGAAGAAGTCACAATTTGTGACTTTTTGAAATTGAAAAGTGTTTTTGGAGGAAATTGCCACAAACCCTTAACCCCAATGGAGGAGCCTACCGGTTAAGCCTTGTGGAAGGTGTAACAACCAACCCAAGTTCGAATCCGGGGGTGAGCAACCAGGGACCACTGAGTATTAATCCCAGGGGAGCATGCTTTAGNACCACACAAGCTAATCCAAACACTTTTTTAAAAACTCTTTTTTCCACCACAATAAGTCAATAAGCACTTTTGGACCTTAAAAAACAATCACAAACACCCTCTAAAGTGTTCTTTGGTTCTTGAGATTCCAATAAAGATTAGAGGATTTAAAATGATCAATTTTGTTGACCAAGTTTCATTCATACATCTAGATTACTTTTTTACAAAAATTTCAAAATTTAAATTCGTATGAATTCCATTAGTCACTTGGTTTGTGTATAATTGGTGGACAAAAGACTTTAATTTTGTCCCTTGGAATATATTTTAAAAAACGAAAATACCCTGTTAAACCACAACGATCTCCTTATATTGTTCAAATCAACTACTATACACTGATACACACCTATCCTAGTGTGACAATCATGTCGTGTTCAAGTTGCCGTGTCATAGAGCTTCAATCTGGACACGACCCGTTTAACTAATCGTGTTGTATTTATCAACTCTAACCCGTATACTATTAACCGCACACGACCATGCTTTACCCACTTAACTATGTGGGTTCACTGGGGTGGCGGATCATAATCGGGTTGACAAATCATAAACTGGTTAGAGTTTAGTCCAAAATAATAGATGTTTTGTTATAAAAACATATTAAAGAATGGATAAAATGGGTTGGTTGGGTGACCCACGAACCTATATACCAACCCGAACACGAGTCGTGAAATAAACGGATTGGCAAGTCAGAAAACGTAACCAAAACCGATTTATTTTCGTGTCGGATTCGTATGTGTCGAAAATTGTCACCCTAACCCACCCAAACACATTTGGCCATTTCTCCTTTATGCTTGAAATGGCAATACAAGATGTTAATGGTGGACATGAAGACACTGCCTTCATTGCCTTATTTTGTTATATGATCTTCACCGCTTTCCTCCTCTTTCAATCTTTCTAGATATGCAACAAATTGTCAAATCTCGATCTTGCTTTCTTACTATAATGGACTCAACATGCAACAACCCTCATATTGACTTGCAATAATCCTTCATTTGAGATGGACTTAAATAACTAAGCTAGAATCAGTGTTTGCAAATTTCTCAGAATTGTATACTTCATCTATAACGTTTATTCTTTGTATATACCCTATCTTATCCACCTCTTACGCTTAATTTACATCAAATTGAAAATGGAAGCATTTAAAAAAAAGGTAGAAAAAAAAAAGCAAACTTATAAAATGCCAAAGCTTATTAACCTTATAAAAACTGAAATTCAATTATTGAAAAATGGTAAAGTTATCACAATCCTACACATTAAGTGATGGTTTGCATCTTTGTACAACATTAAATGATAAATTTACAAAAATATAATAATTTCCTTTAGTCATTTATCATTGTATTCATTTCAATCACAAAGTTACATTCAGGAACCAAACAAATAGATTCTAACCATTAACAGATTTTACTCAAATGATTGCCAAACAAACACACGGTCAAACTCAAACTTCTTGGACTGCAATTCAGTATCCTTTTTAAATTCATATCTCTTGCCAAAACTCTATTTCTCTAAACCAAAAAAACATTGTGTGAACCAAACGCCGTCCAACACTAGCTATTCTAGTCGTATGTATACATTGTTTTAGATATACCAAAACTTTTGTCTTGACAACACAACACACTGATATATTAATAGGACCAAGATACCATGGATTATGATTAGTCATACGACAATCACTTACATTCTCTTAACAAATCAGTCCTAGACCAGACCTTGAGAACCACATTATTGATAACGATTCACTCGATAGATTACAATATTTCATTTCTTACCAACTAAACGAACAATAAACCCTAATTTCGTGAAAAGACAGAGATTTGGAATTAAACAAAACAACCAAACTCGAGGGGAGCAATAAAGAAACTAAACAATAATAGAGGGGTTAGAAATATAAAATAGAGCCGACAAAAATTAACCTCGAGAGAGAGAGAGAGAGATTTAGAAGCTTGAAAACCAACGATACGTGTGGGGGCGGTCTCTTCAATTCAATGCCGTAAACCAAGAGTCTCTTATTTCTTCCATAAATTTCAATTCAATTCGTTAACTTTCTCAACTACAATCGATTCGATTATTCATCAATCTTCTTCCTATAAATTATCCATTTCCATACCTAGATTTAGATTTAGATTTAGATGTATATATATATATATGTATCTATATGTATACGTCTTTTTCCATTTCATCGGTTTTTGCCCTACCAAACCCTAACAATTTGAATTTGATAGCATGATCTTTTGGTTTTTTTAGTTTATGAGATTCTTTGTTTGCGTAAATATATATATCAAGTAGGAACAGAATCCTTCGTTGTTTTTTTTAAGTCGAGGGATTGGAATTTGTTGTTGGTTTATGTCGTGATCGATTGGTGGTAGTTCGAAGCGGTGGTGATTTTAGGGGGGAAGGAATTTGATTGTGTTTTGGAAGTGAATTTGGATGTTTGTGGTGTGTGGAGATTGATGGTGAAGATACATGTGTGCTGAATCGCGAGTTTTTGGGTTTGTAAAAGGGGGACGAAGGTTGTTGAGGTTATGATCAGTGGAGAAAACAGAAGAAGGGAGGATTTTGGTGTTGGATTTGATAAGTTTTTGAAGAATTTGTTGCTTCTTGTCGGTTTCGGGTGATGAGGAAGATTGACCAGAAGCCACGGCAAGGTGGTGGTCGGGTTGGGAGTAACAATGGGTTCATCCCGAGTTCTTTTCGTTCGATATCGAGCTATTTGAGGATTGTGTCGTCTGGTGCATCCACCGTTGCATCCACTGTTCGGTCTGCAGCTTCGGCTGCATCCACGATTGTTGACCGTGATACCGATGCTGTTCCTGATCAGGTCAATTGCAACTTTTGTAAATGATCTATTGAGCTCAAAGACTGTTTTTTTTTTTGGTTGTGAAAAGTTTGTTTCCACATTTGGAATTAGCGTTCTGTTTCTGCGTATGTGAAGCACTTTTTGTGTCTTGTCATGTGCTAATTGTAATATCATTGAATTCGTAGTGCGTTAGCGTGTTTATAGCATATAACTTTAGAAAAAATAGTGCCTTTTAAGTACTTAGAATAGAGATTAAAACAACTTGGTTAAGTAGAAAAAAAGGTAAGTATTTAGAGTATGTTTGACAAGGGGTGGTTGCGAACGAGAAGCGGACATAATTTGAGAACCTGGGAACTGACTTTTCACAAGTTATTTGTCATGAATATCATCGATATTATTGTAGGGTTCATTGTCGTGATTCATAAATGAATAATGGAATTGCATGGTATTCATAATGAATAATATTCATGTATTTTTTGGGGTTATTTATGGTGAATAATTCATGAAATATTTGGTCCCCATATTCGTATCCTTAACATATTTACGGTTCTCATGTTTTTTTATGTTCATTTCTCTATCCGGGAAAAAAGTAAGTTTCATGGTGGTTGTGATCTATGATTCTTGAGTTGCCAATTATTAGTCCAGGAGAGATTGAGAGAAGAAGTTACATTACTATTTGATTGCTGTTATTTACTGTCCAGCGTTTGGATGGTTAGGATGTTGATTTTTTTTGTTTATGGAACAAATGGAAAACTGAATTGATCAATTGCAGTGGCAATGATTTGTTTCTTTAAATATATAAATTTATGATCGATTTGGTATTGATTGTTTTGGATCTCTGGACATTAATGTGTTAGCCTGTGAGAATTTTGTATTCTTGTTGAATTTACTTTAGGTCATTAATTATTGTGCTTGGTATATTTTGTCATGATTTACTTTAGGTTATTAATTGTATATCATTTATTGAGCTATATGGGCATTAGAGATTTTTGGGATATAGTTTTAGATCATCAATAAGCAGGATAGAATCTCCTTTTAGTTGACAAAAGAGCAATTGTAAACTACAAAGTACTAAATAATTATCGTTTAGTATATTATACCAACTTTGTAGAAGGTTCTGCGTTACTACGTTTTTTACAATGGCCATTACTGCCTTAAAGATGCCATAATATTTCAACATACCATATTTATTGATAGTATGCATACTGTACATGAACCCAACCACTTCGAGTTTGTTTTAATGTGGCTAAACTCTGGCTCGGCTCAACTCAAGAGAGCAATCAAGTTATTTTGCTCAACCAAGCTTTGTTGAACAGTTTTGAGATATTTGATCATATAATCATGGAAGCTATTCTATTGGTGTTGGCTCATAAATCTTGCCCTGTTTTATTCTAACATGTGTATGCATGTATCCATATCCCGAATTATTGCTTGAACGTGAATTTTTCTTATTCCAACCCTTCATAGTTTTTGTTTGGCTTAAATACTTAATAGAGATTGATTTGATTAATTTCTAGTTGAGTAGGTTTTGATATTGCCAACACTCAGCCAATTTGTTATTTTTGCAACTCCTTTAAGAATGAAATAAATGCACCAACAAACTTGAGTTGTGATGCTTTTTACGACATTACAACAAGGTACATTTACATTGATTGGTGAGGAATTATGTGGTCCAATAGTAATTCTGGATGTGAGGAGGGTAGGAGTTGTAAGACAGGATGCTTTATATCCTTCTGCTCAACTGTTCATAGCCGATTCTTCTTTTTTGAGCCCTCACTTTTTTATATTCTCTTATTTGTATGTGGAAACTTCGTATTTATATGAGTATGACACACTTATCACAAAAACGGGTGTTTTCATGGAAACAACTGCTTCCCTTTTTGAGGGTAGAGGTCATGCATGCATACTTCTCACGCCCAAGTCCTCCGATTCATTTGGTTTGTTTTTAAATTATCTTTGATTTTTTTTATGTTTTATAAATGCAGGTGCTTTGGGCTGGGTTTGACAAACTTGAATGTGAGGGAGATCACTCTCGCCGAGTGCTTTTGCTGGGGTATCAATTTGGTTTTCAAGTGTGGGATGTTGAAGATGCAAACAATGTGCATAACATAGTCTCTCGATATGATGGCGCAGTTTCCTTCATGCAAATACTACCAAAACCAACCGTGCTGAAGCATTCTCGACTTGAATATGCAGACAGTCGTCCTCTGCTGGTAATTTGTGCCGATGGGTCCTTTTCTGCAGGTGGAAATGCTCAGGGTGGGCCGACCATTTCTAGCAGTGGTAACATAAAAAATGGTTACGGTCAACTAAATGGTGGTTTTGTGCCTACTGTAGTCTGGTTCTATTCATTAAAATCTCAATCTTACGTAAAAGAGTTGAAGTTCAGATCAGTTGTTTACTCAGTAAGATGCAGTTCACGCATTGTTGCTGTTTTACAAGCTGCACAGGTTGGTTTGCTTTTTTTGCAATTCTTTGAGCAATCTTTATCCTTTTCTTTTTCGCACACTTTTTACAAGACGGGTGTCTTCATGGAAAAAACTGCTCTACTATGTGGGGTAGAAGTCAAGTATGCTTACATGTCACCCTCCTTTGTGTGGGATATACTGTGGTTGTCTGGTTCCGTTTACAGGCTTGTTTGCTTCTTGCTTAAATTTTTTTGCCACACGGCCTTTTGTTATCTATGAACGTCTAGTTATATACTTATATGTATATGCATTACAGGTACATTGTTTTGATGTTGCAACTTTAGAGAGGGAATACACTATCCTCACAAATCCTATAGTAACAAGCTCCCCACGATTTGAAAATATAGGCTTGGGGCCTCTTGCTGTTGGTCCTAGATGGATTGCTTACAGTGGTAGTGCTGTTGCATTGCCAAATACCCGTGTGAGCCCACAGCATCTTACTCACTCAAGAACTTTTGCTGCCTCTGGTTCAAATGGAAGCATTGTTGCACACTATGCTAAACAATCAAGCAAGCAGCTTGCTGTAGGAATTGTTACTCTTGGGGATATTGGTTATAAGAAGCTATACCCTGGATTGAAGGAAAATGGAACGCCTAATGGCCGTGTACCTGATGCAGAGAATGTTGGAATGGTATGTATTTTTCTTTTCAATTATCGTTTGCTGAAAGTTTCTTATCATAGAAGCTCTTTTAATTGACTTTTTTCTTTTAAATGTTTTAGTGTTCTTTAGTTACTAAACCAAACATTGTCTAGGTTAGCGCATGAGTTGAGAAATATAAATAGTTCTCTTTTAATGATTTGATTGACCCATGTGCTCTAGCATCATAGAAATGTTATTTTTGGTAGTAGTGAAGTATTAATTGTTACTTCGATGGTAACACTAATATGCTGGTTGAGTGATTGGTTCGATTTTTTCTTTGAGGAACTAGAAGTGTCAAAACTTTATTAAATCAAAACCATTTTCTATTGTTGTCCAACTTTATTGATTGTTAGAGAGATTAACAATGGCATTGAAAGAAAGTAACTTAGAAAGCAATCCGTAGATGGGTTGGCGAAGATTTGCAATGTGTATTCCATGTCTTTGAAGTGAGTTACTTAGGGCACATGTGGTATGCCGATGGAACTGGACCTGACAGGTGTCAGTGAGGTTGGCCGTTGGTCGGTAAAACCATTGTGGAAGATTTTAGCATTTTAACTTTGACATGGGTAGTTTAGTAATTTCCCAACCTCTCTTTTTGTTCTTCCTATTTACTTGGGACAAAAATCTGCTTATTTTCTAGGGAGAAAAAAAGAAAGCATATTTGACCTGCTCAGGCCCTTCATGTCCCGCCATCCCGGTTTAATGTCGTGTTAAACGTCGGACAAGTTTATGTTCTGTTGTGTCCCATATACCAAACACACCCTTGTAGAGCTGCACAAATTGGACGTTAGAAGATTAAAAAACTTTTCATTTGAGAATTCTTCACTTCATGATGAAATGACTTCCTCAGCTATTGATTAGTTTTTGTTCTACATGTTTGCCTTTATTTGTTAATGAAGCATTATCATAACATAAGTAACATCATGATACTTAAGAAGCTTTTTTTGTTGTGATTTATTCGCTTGGGAATAACGCTTATTTATTTGGCAGGTGATAGTCAGAGATGTTATCAGCAAATCCGTAATTGCTCAGTTTAAAGCACACGACAGTCCCATTGCATCATTATGTTTTGATCCCAGTGGTACCTTGTTGGTGACAGCTTCAGTTTATGGTCATAACTTCAATGTTTTCCGTATCATGCCGGGGCTTTCATGTAGCTCATCTGGATCTGAAAACGGTGCATCTTACGTACACCTTTACAGGCTTCAACGGGGTTTTACAAATGCGGTAAGAGATCTAGAGCATCTAAAACAATCTATAATTTCTTTAAAATCTAGTAAGCAAAAGTTGAAATCTTCAAAAAACATTACATTAATCTCCAACAGATTCTCCATTTTGGAGATTTTAAACCATCTCAAAATGTATATCCCAAGAAACTTTCAACTGAACTTTATATGAAAATGGTAATACATTCAGCTTCATTGATCCGAAAGAATAAAAAAATCTATCTCTTCAACCATTAATCTTGAAGAGTTCTCCAAATTTGGAGATTTTTATCCCCATTTTGGAGAGAGTTTTGGAGGACGTGTTGGAGAAAAGAAGGTTAAAAACCCCAATTCCTCCACTTTTCCATATTGGAGAATTTGTTGATTTCCGATTTTTCGCAATATAATACTTCTTCTATTTATGCAACATGAAACTCAGGTTATACAGGACATAAGTTTCAGTGTCGACAGCCATTGGATTATGATAAGTTCTTCTAGAGGCACCAGCCATCTATTTTCTATATCTCCATCAGGGGGCCCAGTTAATATGCAGTCTGCCGAAGAATTTGTAACGACTAGCAATAGGGGGTACAATTCCGATGCCACCAATAAACCACCAGATTTCGGTTTTTCTGGTTCAGGACCTTTGATGCGTAGTCAACAGAATCTTTGTGCTTTTGGTCCTCCGGTTACACTCTCTGCCGTCAGCAGAATAAGAAACGGAAACAGTGGCTGGAGAAACGTTGTATCCGGGGCTGCCGTTGCTGCATCCGGTAGGACGAATTCGTCCTCTGGGGTTATCGCTTCTGCTTTCCATAAATGCAAAAGTAACAATCGGGATGCAGAGTTAAGTTCTGTGATGCCAAAGTACCACATGCTGGTTTTTTCTTCTTCGGGTTGTGTGATGCAGTATGCGTTACGTGTATCATCCGAGGTGGATTCTGTAGCTGTAGTATCGGGATCGAACAATGGCTATGAGTTCTCTTCTGATCGTGATTCGAGATTGGTTGTTGAGCCGATTCAGAAGTGGAACCTCTGTCTTAAACAGAACAGAAGGGAGCGAGAAGAAAACATCGACATTTATGGTGACAATGGACATACGGACAGCAGAAGGGTATTCCCGGAAAGAACTGAAAACGAGAAGAAAGATTTCTTTGATGGGACGAGTAAAGTTAAAAAAGAAAACGTCAGTTTTGAGGAAAGGAATCATGTGTATATTTGTGAAGCTGAGTTACAGATGCACCAATCGCAGATCTCGTTGTGGGCAAGATCACAGGTACAAGCCAAATACATACTTTTCTGACTTACTTTTTGAATTATATAATATTTACATATTGCAAGACTTAGGAGCCGTTTACCCGGTAAGTGCTTACCGCTAAGATCAACATTTACCGGGTTAGATTCTCAGTCTTGTCATGTTCATAACGTAAGTCGATTTGGTAAGCACTTACCGGGTAAGGGGCCGTTTACTAAACACTTACCTTGGTAACCGCTTACCGGACGAACATAAACATGACTAGGAATCTTACCCGGTAAGAGGATAGGCAAGGATCGAGACTCGAGAGTCTTACCCGGTAAGTGATGGTGAACACTCTTACCAGGTAAGCACTTACTGGGTAATTTATTGCATACAACACCTTTTTAATAGACTACAATTTTACACGATAGAGAAAGTTATAGTGTCGAATCTTACCGGTAAGCTTTTGGGTAAATGGCCCCTTAGTGTTTAGCAAATGGCTTCTTAAAACTTAAAAGGTTGGGATCTACTGGTAACCGGATAGCCGGATGCTAAATGGCCAATGACCCTTTGGATACTAACTGATTTCCTTGTATTCTTGTTGATCCTGGCCAGTTATACTTTCAATCCTTAACGATAGATCCTATCATAATGGATGGGGTAAATAAGTCAAAGGGTGAATTTGAGATAGAGAAGATTCCGACTCAGACAATTGAAGCGAAGTCTAGATACTTGGTTCCAGCTGTTGATCATCTTCAAGGACCCAAAGTTCAAACACGAAGGTATGCATGTATACACGAGAATTTTTCAAACCCTTATTCAAACGGTGTCGTAGTTATATCCCTGGACTCGGTTATAATATTTGTTTTAGTTCTAGAACTACTTCTGCATATGGTTAAAATGTTAGAAAATGAGTTATATAGTACATGTAAACTTGTATTTTCTCTGTTTTTTTCCCGGAAGGGTGTCCCTGGCTATGATAGCTGTAAGACATCAGCCCTTGATAAACTCAGTGGCCACAATTGTTGTGGACACCTGGAATTGAACATTGGGCAAATGTGATATTTCACCACACCCCCTAGGCCTCAACCACTAAGTCTAGCTAAAACCAAACAAACTATAAGTAAATGCCACACGGAGTAGGGTTTTGGGAGGGTTTTCGTAAAAGTCTTAAGTTGTAAGATAAAGATTCCTGGCTGTTTTCTATTGACCACCAGCTGGTTTGTTTGCTGCTGTGTTGAAACTATTTGTTGCTTACGGTGCGTTTAGTATTCGGGATAAGATGGGACACGAATAGGGGTGTAAACGAGCCGAGTCGAGTCCAGTAGCAGGTTATCCGAACTCCGCTTGAAAACATAATCTTAAGCTCGAACTCAATTAACTTTGTCAAAGTCGAGCTCGAGTTCTAATATCTTTTTGATGTTCGAGCTGGAGCTTGATGCTTGTTTTTGAGCTCAAATTCGAGATCGATTAACTCGTTTATTTACTCAAGCTTGATGTTGTTTATATTTTGATATATAATTTGTGAACATATAGATATATTTGGCTCGAAAAAGTGAATGCTTAAATGGCTCGACTCGACTCGTAAAGTTTAATCAAGCTTTTGAACGAGTCGAGTCGAACATTGGTATTGTGGAGATCGACTCGTTAAGGCAAGTGAGCTTTGTTTTATGTTCAAGATCGACTCGAGCTCGAGTAGCTCGTTAAAAGCTCGATTTGTTTACACCTCTAGACACGATGAGGCAAAAACTTGTTGTCCCTCATTTGGCACAACATTAGATTGGGAAAGGAGAGATTTAGTAGGATGAAATTTGCAGTTTTTTTGGTTCCATTACAATACGTGGAACAAAAAAAAATGAGAGATAGGATGATAATAGTAAATTACTAAACTACCCATGCCAAATTAAAACCCTAAAACCTTCCACAATTTTTTCACCTGCCTGCCTACCTCACTCGTGCCTATTAGTTATGGCGAAGTTTTAGTAAGATCAAGATTGTCGATTATGTTTTTGATCCCTTTCATGGTTGCCACGAGTTGTATCTATACCTTTTTCCATTTAGTATTTTTGAGCTTACTCTTCTGACGCCCAATTGGCCAATTCAGCTTAACCTTCATTTTTTTTTATCATCCAGGGTTTTTTCATTAGATCACAACAGTAACATGGGCACCCCTTCTCACCCCTCTGTGATGCACGACCACGATAAGCTTTCGCGTGGGAGCAGTTGCGATCCTATATATTCAACATCAGATGCTGTCGTTACAGCAGTTGGACTTGTTAATGGCGATGAAGAAACTGGGGAGGATGCTCGTCAAATGCCAAAAGAAGATACCGATGGCTTTGTAAATACCGACAGCAGCCCAATATCTCGTACTCAACTCGAGACTGTAGATAATAGAGAACGCTCGTTGAGTGAGACCCAATCGGAGCTTGTAAATAATAACATAGGTCAGAAACTGGAAAACCGATTCGAAGATCAAGGTGATGAGTTCGATTAGAGGTAAGCTTCTTTTGATAGCTTTAAATAGTGTTGTTATTGCTTACGAGGGTTGGGTTTCGGTGAGATGTCGAGGTTAACGACAAGACAAGCGTGAGAAGTGACTATTAACCGTTAGCTGAGAAGTGGATGCACATTAGGATGAGATGCACTAATCAATTCCTTTCTAAAGCGCAATTCATGGGATTAAAAATGATCTGCAGTTTAGATACACTTCTCACGCTTCTCGCATTAATCTCAACTTCTCATCGGAATCCAACCCCTGCTTACAGTACCACTAGACTTGCTTTTTGATTACATAGTTTTTCCATATGGAATGGTGTGTTTGGTACGCAGTACAAAATATGTTGTCCCACGTTTGGCGGTCAGACTAGGATAGTACGGGACCTAAGTGAGACAAAAATAGAATTAATCTGTCCCACCAAAAGGGGTGGAACAAAAATTGAGACAAGATTGGTAAATTACTAAATTACCCATGTTAAAATAGAACCCTAAAACCTTCCAGAATTCTTCCACTTGCCTAACTCTCGTTCATCCAATGTCATTTGTTTGTTATGCAAACAGGACGAGGGTCGGGTAGGCATGTGAGAATTTAAGAAGGTTCTATTTTTGACATGGGTAATTTAGTAATCTACCAAATTTTGTCTGATTTCTGTTCCCTATGGTAGCGTTTGGTACGCAGACAGAATTGGACAGGACTGGACATGACAGAACATAACTGGACAGTATAGGACAGGACAAGAGAGTAGGACAGGATTGGACGGGACGGGACTGGACAGGACGGAACAAGTGTCTGTTTTGTGTTTGGTATGCCTAGTNAATTAACATAAAAAAACTATATAACTTATAAAAAAATTACACAATCTTCATAAAAATAAACACATACACACATACACACGTATATATATATATATAATTAATGTTGATGGTTATGGTAGAGGTGGAGGTAGTGGCCATGGTAACACTAATA
>LUCG01030221.1:0-15075 GCA_001633085.1 Carthamus tinctorius | reverse complement strand
AAGGGTATAAACAACAAACCTAATTCAATTAATATCAAACTAAGAGGATTCAGGATCCAACAAAAGGTGACCTTACCATGCATTTAATGCATGCAGTATAAATTGAGACCTTAAGCGTGTTCTTCAAACACATCACTTCTAGCTCTTTGCATACTGAGTCCTTTCTTCCTTCTATCTTTCTTTTCCTTCTTATCTCACTAGTGCATAGTGTCAAAACTTAAGATTATTTAGATTAGGTTAATCCCTTTTCTATTTCCGCAATAATCTTTGTAAATTCAGTATTTACTTTAATACAAAGAATTTAAAAGTGAAAATTATTTGTGCAATTGTATTCACCCCCCTTCTACAATTCCTTGTTACTTGAAGGTCATATACTTGGGACCAGCAATATCTTCTATGCCTCCTGGAAGAGTTAGAACCGGGGCTTCACACAATTTCTGCCTCAGCGTATCAAAGGCTATCTGCTGCTAAACACCCAGTTGTATGGCTCACTCTTCTTCGTCAACTTAGTCAACGGCACAACAATCCTAGAAAAGTCTTAGATAAAACGCTAGTAATACCCAGCTAACCCCAGAAAACTTCTGATCTCCCTAGGAGTTTTCGGAATCTCCCAATTCATCACTGCCTCAATCTTCGTAGGATCCACCTTAACACCTTTCTAGTTAACATGGTGGCCCAAAAACTAGACTTCCTGTAACCAGAATGCACACTTTGAGAATTTGGCATAGAGTCGCTCATTCCTCAACACTTCGAGTACTTCCTATAAATGGCTTGCGTGCTTCTCCTTTGATTTGGAGTAAATTAGGATATCATCAAAAAACACTATCACTGATTTATCCAACATTGGCTTGCAGACACGATTCATTAGGTCCATAAATGCAGCTGGGGAATTCGTGAGCCCGAACGGCATCACTATGAACTCATAGTGTCCGTATCTGGTCATGAAAGATGTTTTACCTACATCCTCTTCTATGACTTTAAGCTGGTGATATCCTGAAAGAAGGTCAATCTTTGAAAACTATCCGCTCCCTGTAACTGATCGAATAAGTCGTCGATCCTAGGTAAGGGGTACCTATTCTTGATGGTCACCTTATTGAGCTCTCGGTAATCGATACACATATGAAGACTCCCATCTTTTCTTCACAGAGAATGTTGGTGCACCCCATGGCGAGCTGCTCAAACAGAAAAACCCTTCTCCAAGAGTTCCTGTAACTAGGTTGATAGCTTTTGGAGTTCGGATGGTGCCAACCGGTTTGGGGCCTTGGCTACTAGGTTGACCCAGGTAAGAGGTCAATCCGGAACTCTACCTGTCTGTCGGGCAGAATGCCATACACGTCTTCCGGGAACACGTTTGGAAATTCGTTGACCAACGGGTACTTCATCGACCGATGGCTTTCCTTCGCACTTTTGGTTGTCAAGTACATACGCCAAGAATCTGGTGCATCTGTGCTGCAAGTACTTCCTTACTTTAGCAACTGAATAGGATGCCAGCTTACTCCTTCTTCTCTCGCCTTGGATAATTAGCTCTCCCCTACTTAAGGTTCGAACTCTAACCCGTTGCCGATCGTATTCAATCAGAGCTTGTTGTTGGCCCAACCAGTCCATACCAACGACCACGTTGATTTCATTCATAACAATGGGTATGAGGTCTATCGCGAACTTCATCCCGCTGATCTCTCTCACACATCCCTTGAATACGTTGACTACATTTAGGACCTTCTCGTTTGCTATCTCTACGAATAGCGGACTATCTAGTTCTCCAAGCATCTGATCAAAATCCTTACAAAAGGAATGGGACATAAAAGATCGACTGGCTCCCGAGTCGAACAAAACTAATGCGGGTTTTACATTGACAAGGAAAGTACCTAGGTTCAAGTTTGATTTGTATAAACATGAAAACTAATAAGCTAAACATTTTAATCTACTGCTTAAATGGAAAAGTTACTTGTAACCACATTAGGCGCTAATTTGGCCTCCTCTGCTGTAAGCTGGAAGATTCTTCCTTGCCCCGATGATGTCCCATTCTTCTTCCCGGAGCCGCCACTAGTGATCCGTAGAGTCGCAGGTGCTGGAGCCTGTACCGGTGTCTCTTCCAGTTTGGGACACTGTGACTTAAAATGTCCAGGCTGGTAATAGTGGAAGCAGATCTTTGGGGTTGCCCCATAATCTCTACTCAGGTGGCCCAGCTTGCCACACTTGTAACAGACGGACTCGCCCACTCGGCACTCCCCAGATGGTTACGGCCGCACTTGCAGTATTTGGGGTAGTCCCTCCTGTCATCTGTTCGGTTACCTTTCGCCTTTTTAACGGGAGCCTGTGACTGATCTGGTCTCCTTTTCCTGCTCTGCTGCTCCTCCAAATATAACTCTCTAGCCCGAGCCACTTCCATCATCTAGTTGAGGTCTTGACACCTCGCGGCTGTCATAAATTCTCTGATATCAGGCTTGTGCACATTCATGTAGTGATAGATTTTCATCTTCTTGTTGGCTACATACTTTGGACAGAAAAAAGAGTTCTCCATAAACTTGTTAGTGATCTCATTCACCGACTTGATCGTCTGTACCAAGTTCAGGAACTCCCCAGTGATCCTTTCAACCTCAATTTATGGCACGTACTGTTCGTGGAACAGCTTCTTGAATTGGTCCCATGTCATGGCCTCAATTCTTCCCCGGTGCGGGCCCGAACTATTAGACCCCACCAGTCCTTCCCCGCTCCCCAGAGAAGATTTGCCGTAAACCTGACCTTCGATTCTGGTGGATAGAAACTGGTGTGGAAGATACCCTCCACCTCTGTTATCCAGCGGGTGCTAGCAATCCGATATTTCTTTCCCTCAAACAACGGTGGTTGGCATATAGAGAAATATTTGTAGTTGTAGCCGCGATTCTACCCCTGGTTTGAGCTTCCCACTCCTAGATTCCTAGATATGAAAGCCGCTTCTATTTTTTGGTCTATCAGTTGGCTGAGCTCATCTTTCATCTAGGTGAACAACCCTGGCAGAAGTTGTTGGAGTGTCTCCCCAACTTTAGAGGCTATCAATCCCCTCAAATCGGGGGTCTCAGTTTCATTCTGGCGGTTTCAATTTCTAAGCATCACCATTCTAAAGTTTAAAAGTTAGACAACATGCATCAGCATACATTCCTAACATTTACTTGCAAGAACTGTCTATATAGGCGATGCTATGCTATAGTGCGCCTATACTATTCCCTGAAACTCCCTGCCATAATTTTAGGATTCCTTATGGTTTCGACAAAATCAAATTTGTATCAGTGTTTATAATAGTACGAGCCCTTATACTATTATAACCAACCAAGCGTGGGAATCATGTTTCGAACCCTTCAGCAACAATCAAACAAGAACATGTCGGAGGGTTTTCCACATAATCCCACACGAACAATACAAATTCGGTTCTAACTTCACCACTAGGCATCCTGATCTTCTGATTGGTTGAACTATCTCTACTAACTATGATCATACAACCTAATCATATTGCCATAACAATTCACATAGCATGCAAAATTTGTACACAGTTCAAATAATGGAAGTCTTACTCTTATGCTAAGGCATACTAGCTCCTAGCATATCTGTCATAACAAGTCACATGACTCACACTTCACATAATTTATCATGTATCAACGTACAATTATAAAATCTGTAAACACTAAACTAAAAATGTGCTCACCCCGTCTTGAAGCCCTAGTTGACAGTTCCTTTTTCGAAATTTCTTTGAAAACTAAGTTGGTTTTCAAACATGCGTCAAGACTCTAGGCAACAATCAAACAAGAACATGCCTAAAGTCTCTCTTCATAGTTCTTCACCCAACTTGTTGAATAGTCTTTAGAAATCTTACTTTCAAGGTCTTAACCCGGTTTAAGTCCAACCACACACACACTCGCAAGCATGTGCTTGATTCTATTAAACCGAGGCTCTGATACCAAGTTGTAACACCACTTTTTAAAATATTAATTGATAAATATCCATAACCAGAATTTACTATCAAACAACGAATTTAAATAAATCATTTCGTTTAAAATCATTCAACAATGATAGTTTAACATTATCAAATATCCTTAAACAAATATAAAACTGGAACTGTCTTCGAGCTATCCGGAATCAAGTCGGGGCTTTCCCTTTTGTCCTTGCCTGAACTACTACTTGAAAAAGGGAAAGATAACAATGGGTAAACGATAACGCTTAGTGAGCACATACTACGCATATTTTATACATCATATCACACGTACACATATATCTCCACATAACTGATCCGCCATCTCCAAAGGAACGAAACTGAACCCCTCGACTCATAAAAGGGCACGAGGTTGTCCCTTCCTTAACTCAAAAAGGGCATGAAGCTGTCCCTTATACTGAACAACTGATAAACACATACATACATGCATATACAACGTAAAATACACATAGTACGACTCACCTGGTTTGAACAACTCACTAATCGCTTCTGAATCACAGTTTACAGTCCTAACTTGATCCTCTAACCGAAAGCCTGAATTAAACGACGATACAAGGGTATTAACTCCCTAAGTACTTTAGAATTACCTTAGAACGGACTGGCAATGACTTCTACAACCATAGACCAACAAAACAACGTTCGACAAAATGCCAAAAAAACCAAAAGTCAGTGGCTTATGCGGCTGGTACGCGGCCTAAACCCGCGTGCTACCCGTGGCGAAAGTACCCTGCGCGGGTTTGCCGCGGCTCCTACCCGCATGATACCCGCGCCAAGCACTGCCTTGGCACACCTGCATGATCTCTTTTCCTCGAATTCCGAACCACAACTCAACCAAATCGATTCCTAAACTATAGATTGATTGAATCGGTGATTACTAACCTATCTAACACGTTTATAGTCTATAGATTATAAATCCAACGTCCTATAACGGTCTTTCCATGCGAATCTAACATCGTGGCTAACAAAGTAATCTATCAATTCATCAAGGTAGGATGATTACCTCTTGGATTCGCGAATGGTCGTGATACTATGGGCAACCGGTCAGAATCCCTCCACGGAATTCAATGCTCGCTAGCGGTAATGGTTTTTCCGACCATCACGGTGGCGATGATGGTTGGCACCGATGGAAAGGAGAGAGAGAGAGAGCCAGGTTTCAGATTTCTCGTAGGGAACTAATGAGAAAGATCATTAGGACTAAAAAGGGTTTATATACCCGGGCCGGTCTAAGCCTCTAATCCTAAGCTCGACAAAACAAAAGCCTAACTTAAATAAAACTAATTTCCTAAGTAAATTCCTACGATACGAACAAATTAACTATACCCCGACATCAAATAATTTAAAATAAACGAGGCGTTACATTAGTCCTGATTGATCTTGATGATTTTGAGCTTGGTGTCGATCGGTTCCGAAGAGTTCTCGATCAATGTGTTCTTGATTGATCTCAATGGGTTTCTGTCTCGATAAATATTGAGGCTATGATTTTACATTCACAAACAACTAATAAAATCAATGGGTTTTTAATGGAAAATGAAGATAGTAGAATAAGGTTTAACACACATAAATGCACACCAAGTCAATAAATGGATCTCGACCTTTCTCGATAGATTTTGATAGGTCTCTCCTTAGCCTAGATGGGTTTTTGATTGGTCTCGATGGATTCCTGATTGGTCTTGATGGGCGTCGGGTTACGATGATGAAGAACATAGTGCCTTACAATGTCGAAGAAAGTGACCTCGAGATACAAACATACCGTGAATAGCTATTGTACACACTTTAACATACATAAATATTCATAATGATATAACACGTATATGGCATTTCACGTAAAACACGAGTAAAACGAAAAAAAGCTATACTGAGATGATGTCATATCAAAGAGCACGAAATTTTCGTTTTTTTTTGATGAAAATATTAGTAATTTTTAAGATAATTAATTTTAAACTTCAAGGGGGTAAATATTTTTAATTAAAAAATAAAATAAAAGATCAAATAAGGTTGACATGTGATTGAAATTAATTTCCCTTTTTACCCCTGATCACCTTAGTTAATAGTTTTAACCAAAAACTGTATTTAATATGAGTGGTTGGATCAATTGAGATGGATGATCGAGATTGGTCGTCATATATACAACTAGATTTGAGTTTTCATTTGACTCTCTCTCTCTCTCTCTCTATATATATATATAGTATATATAACGATCAAACTAAATCATGAATTTTGAGACATTAGAGTGTTAAATGCATCAATTACTAGGTCAACCCGGGTTTTACTAGTTCATTTCAACCGGGTTTTTTGAATTAAACTGTACTGGATCAATTTGAGTCAGAAATTTCCAAAAAATCGACAATAGTTAACCCACTCTTTTTTTCTCGAGACACGATTCAACCAGTTTCAATCGAGCCCCAACTTTTAAAACATTGTGTTGAAATAAGCCTGGGGTTGGGCGTGGGCCTTGGCCTACACGTGTTTCCCTCTAAATTGGCAATAAGCCCATTTCGTGTAGTCCACGCTCTATTGTAGCGCGTGTCTGTTTGGACTCCACCTTTTCCCTTTGCCTTGAGAAAGGGGGTATACCACCGTATACACACCCTTCTCCCACCCACACACACACACACACACACAGAAAAAAAGAAAGAGGCATAGAAGACGAAATCGGTGCGAATTTGCTATATTTTTTCAACCATTTTCTTGCTTTCGGGTTTCTTCTTCATCTTTGATTCTTCTCCCTTTTTCGGTATTCATCACGTACGTAAATCGATAGCTTAATTTGATTTGAGCTGTGACTGCAGGCGAACAGATTGAAAAAGATGAAGGTTTTTGTGAAAACATTGAAGGGGACTCACTTCGAAATCGAAGTAAAACCTGAAGACACGGTTCGTGCCCTTTTCAATTATGCTTGTTTTGGTTGTATCGAATCGTACATGTTTTTTGTGTGCAATTGATTGAAAGTTAGGGTTTTTATCTATTCTTTTGATCTGAAGTTTTACTCGATAAAGTTTAAAGCTTGCTTTTTTTGCGTATGGAATTGTGAAATTAGTTTCTAGGGTTTAGATTGTGCGTTTTCTTCTCATGTGAATTGATTAGGTTTTGTACAATCGTTAGGGAGTCTTATTTGATATAGTTATCAGGATGTTATTTCAAATGTTAATCTTCTTTATGAACAATTGGCATGTGTAAGTTGGTAGTTGTGAGCTGTGAGCAGGCCTGAAAGCATAAGTTTTTATGATTGTATATATAAGCCCAGTTACCCTAATTTACACAACTGATTGAATTGTAAATTTTTGTTAAAGATTTCATTGAACTGGGTTGTAAAAATGTCGTTGCAAGCTGCCGCCTTGTTAGAGGAGTGAGCGGATGTTGTATTTGATATATTCAGGACACCAAGCATGAAACTTGCTTATATAGTTTGGTTTTTCTTTAGTTTAGGAGATTTATTTTGCTTCAGGAATTCGTCATAAGCCATGAAGTCATTGAATTAGCATTAGAGTGGTCTACCAAGTGATTGATTGCTTACCCGAGAAAACATTGACAAATGCGCAGTGGCAGATCCACTTGAAAACGAGGGAAGCATCTGCTCCTCCTGAAATTCTAAGCATTTCTAAAACCTCATATATCTTCTCTTGTTTGGCAACATGTTAGAATAGAAATTAAACGAAGGTGAAACAGAAGGAACAAGATGGTGGCTGTGGGCAGGCCACCTGAAACTTCCATAGATACATGCGCCCTTTTATCATCGATTGTCTATGGTTTTACCCACTCGTAACTTCATGCCTTAATTACCTACACATTTATAGTATTTCAATTAATAGTATCACACTATTATTAAATTATGATTACTTGATTATGTAAGTAAGATTGTGATTACTTGTATAAGCGTTAATTGGTCGGTTTGTTCGATTTTTAACGTTTTCTTAACTATCCGAGTAAGAGTTTTATTTTAGTAAGGGTTGTTGAACAAAGTTTCTTTTCCCAGAAATTTTGTATATGAAATGATAAGTGATTGCAAGTGATTGTGGTTTTCTTGAATAAGTTATGGAAGACGAAAAGGTCTAAGAGTGAGTTACAAAATGAATATTATATGAATTTAAGCGATTTTATAAATTTAAAATATTAAAAAATAATTATATATAGGGTTATTTGGTTACTTTGGTTGACCAAATATATGTAAATTCACAACTGAACTCAAACTAATAAAGACTATCCTTGTTTGGTTAACCAAACCATATACTTGCTTGTTTTTGTGACATCCCTGACTACTTGATTAATGATAACGTGATGATTTTGGTTTGTTCTATAAGTTTATATGCATTATAATTGATGCTCCCCCTGGTATCAAATTCTGGCTCCACCGCTGCAAATGGAATTTAGTTTTTCAGGTTTAGTATAATAATAAAATAAATTGGGTTATAAATTGCTTTGGCATCATTGATGTTAAATATTTTTAGTGGTCAGAACTTGGAAGTGGTCAACGAGTGTTAACAATTTGCGTTAGAAAACCTGGAGAAAGTTTCGCAAATGATTTGTAGTTAACTTGATCTAGTCTGGAGAATCTTGTGTTTATGCAATTATATAATACTTTATTGTTTATTTGTTTATGCTTAGTTGCTGTGATTTATTGTTTATACTTTATCTGTTATTTTCATTCGGTTCCTTTTATGGAAAATGAATATATTATTGAAAACACATGAAGAAAGGGAGGTGGCTGCTGTGAATTCAATGGATACTTTATTATCGTAAAAAAGAATGTTGTTGGTAGTTAAAAGCCGAATTTGTACTGCTTAGTAGTTTACTTGAGACCGGAAGGGTTAAATGTTTATTTGTGCTTTCTAGATCTAATTTAAGGAACTACTTAAATTAAATTGTTTATTGTTGTGAATCAGATGTTACTGAACAAAAAATCAGTGTGTGGAATAATTGTTGAAGTACTGAAAGGAGTAGGTTACTTGTTTGGTTGCATGTGTTTACGGAATAGCCAATTTCCATGCAGACTTCCACAATTCTGCATGGGGTATTTATTGTCAGCTGATATGTAATATGTTATATGCCAAACTTGTGTATATATTTTTATAGCCATGCTACACTTCTCAGGACCCTAAAAAGCCATCAAGTAATGCCATGCTCACTGTTGTCAATAGCGATAAATAGCACAAAATAGCGATAGCGACCGTGTACTGCTATTTGGTAAATAGCGATAAATAGTGCAAAATGGCATTTTCGTAATTATTTTTTATTTTTTTTACTTTGATAAATACTAGGGTTTTACCTATTATATTTTGTTTTCTAATATATAAAATACTTCAAGACTTAAGACACTTAGTATTATGTTTTGTTCTCTAATATATATAATAGTTTAAGACTTTTAAGGTAATATATTAATATATAAATATATAATTTATCTTTTAGAAGGCTATCGCTATTTTATAAATAGCTGTCGCTGTTTATCGCTATTAGCTATGTAGCATAGCAGTAAGCTATCATATTTTGCGCTATTCGCTACCGACAACTATGGCCATGCTTCACTTTTGTAGTTTGCTGTGTGCTATTCTTAACCAATGTTAAAAAAGCTAAGTCGACATAGATCGGCGACGATGATTGGTTGCTGGGTTGACTGGTTCAACCGTCAATTCAACCTGTCTGACAGCAAATTTATGTCATATATCACATTATAGAAGTGAATATAATGCAACAGTACAACTAACTATAGAAAACTCAAGCCATATATCACATCATATTATATATATTTCTAATATTCTGATCTTTTATGTTGCGACAATTCATTTTGTTATAAAAACTCAAGTTATATGCAGATACACGATATCTGCAATAGCCGTATTAACTTACTAGGACTATTATAGTATTATACAAATAGCTTCGATAATATCTAGTTTTATTGGGTAATAAAAGTTGGAGTTATATTTGACATTCAAAGGTTGCTGATACGTATTGAAAGTCATTTGGGAAGGGAATCACCAACTTATTTACTTGATTTGTTTAATTGTGAAGATGTATAGAATAGCACATCTGTTAACATTTCTGCAGTCTCACCTCATTCTTTACTCTTGACCTTCAGAGTTGTATCCTTCATGTATTTTTACCTCCTTCATGTATTTTTATGAGGTAATTGTTTTAGAGTGCATAGCAAAGCAGATTAAACGGAATGTAACTGTGGCAATATAAGAATGTTTATAAGCATGTGTGGCATGAGATGCCCCTAAACAGTGGCGGATCCAGGAATTTTTCCTGGTGGGGGCACCTTTAAGGTAAATTAAAGACCTGTAAAGTCGTTCGATGTGTTTTTAACCTAATTTCACCATTTTGAGGGATTTTTAAATTTATTTTGGTTGATTAAGGGATTTTTAGTTTTCTAATCGATTTCGATGGACTTTTAAAGTTTTTTGATTGATTTCGAGAGTTTTTCTTTTCAATTTTTGGTTGATTTCAAGATACGTTTTTTCGTTGATGGGGCCCCGAAGAAAAATTAGTGGGGGGAATCAAGATAGAAAATTAAAAAATTATATATTTCTAAACTAAAAAACTAGTAATTTTCTTATTTGAGTGGGGGCCTATGCCCCATATTGTACCTCTTGCATCCGCCCCTGCCCCTAAAGAACATGTTATCACACTCATATCACTTTCAAGAGGAGATTTTGATGAGCATGTAAAACATAATTGGATGAGGAGACAAGTAGTAGTATGCATTAGGGTTTCTCGTTAGTTGTGACCGTAAAAGTATTCTAAGGTTAAAGGTGTGTTCCACTTGTAATTTGTTGCTGTTTAATTTCTTTTCTTCTTTTATAATCTAGTGCTTTTCTGTTAGTCTGATTTCATGCATTCTTTAGCTAGTTTGCATAAAGCTTTTGTTATTGATGATTAGGTATTCCCTTGGTGATTGTTTTTTCTACACATCATCTAAAGCATGATGAGAGAACATTAGAATTCTTTTGCTATATCTAGGAGTAGTTATAGTGGTAGGCAATATTGTTGGGTGGCTGTGTGCTTCTTTTCCTCAATAAGGGATTCCTAGGAGAGCGGCTAATTCCAACTACAAGCTTCTTTGCAAGGGTTAGGAGGGGACTCTTTGTGGACTGGATTTCCATACTCTCTGTGTAATGAGATGACATCCATGTCTCACATCCATGACTTCCCTGAAATTGCTATGCAAATCCAAAGCTAAAAACCAGTATTTTAAGAATTCAAGACATAGGATGGGCAAAAACAGGAACATCAACATATAAATTATTTGATGACAACTTGAAGGGTGTGCTCCTGTTTGCTTCTTCAGAATTACATGATTGCAACAAGTAATACATGGTGCTCTTTGTTATTGTTCTTTTATGATGCTTTCTTATCTTTGTGTTTATCTCTTCTATTTGAAGGCCACGCTTGCACCACCTGTCTCTTAATCAGTTTGTTTGAAGTTTCATATATGTTGGTAAAAATAGTGATTATTCTTGCAGGTCGCTGATGTGAAGAAGAATATAGAAACTGTTCAGGGACCAGATGTTTATCCCGCTGCACAGCAAATGCTTATCCATCAGGGTAAAGTGCTTAAGGACACCACCACCTTGGAGGAGAATAAAGTTGCTGAAAGTTCTTTTATTGTCATCATGTTATCTAAGGTAAATTAACTGCTTAAATATCTCCAAGATTATTTTAATGATATTCTGTAGACAATTCGGCAGTTTTGCTTGTTTGGGGGAGGCGGCTCACTAAGGCGTTTCACCTTGGCTGAGGCACCTTCTGGGCTTAGGCTCGCCTCATAAAGAGTTATTAAATATCCGGTCAAACCCTAATATTAAATAAATTTTCTCATGTCCTTGGCTTTTTTAAAATAGAGTTATAAATAGATGACATAAGCCAAACCCTAATACTAAATACCCAGTCCGTAGAACTTAAACCTCCTCCTTCCTAAATATCCAGACCTTAAATCTTCTCTCTCATGGTTTACGCTTTAATCCCTTCTCCCTTCTGCCTCTATCGAAGTACTGCTGGTTTTTGCATGGAGGCTTGTACCTGCCACTAACCCTATTTGAGTTGTGTGTATGCGTGTGTGTATATGTGTGCATATATATTTTTTAGAAGATGTGCCTCGCACTTCTGAGGCCTGGGCCTCGCGCCTAGCCCCTGGGACCTGTTTGTACCCAAGTGCGTCTTGAGCCTTTAACTCCAGAACCATACACACATGTTAATTACTTATAATGCATGGCGTGAAAGTGTTCTAGCATACCATGTGGCAGAGTAAGCCAACTCTACAATTTGTTGACCACAAAGTAAACTTACTAATTATCAATGAACACCTGGACTTCTGTTCACTGATTTGAGTATATGTATATTTACTGTGTTGATCAATTTTCTTGTTTGTTTAGGTCCATAGTGAATGTGTAGACCCATCATTTAAATTAATCTAATTGATATTTCCTTCTCAATTTATTGCCAACATTAACTGCAGACTAAGGCCCCCTCTGGTGAAGCTTCGACAGCAGCAACTGCCCCAAAGGTAGTGACTTGTTTAATTTTTAATGTCTTCCACTTTGAATGTTGGTTTGGCTTAATATGGAATATTTTAAGAATTCCCTCTTGTTTCAAAACCTCAATAATGACAATTCAATGCCTGTTTACTGCTCATGATGCAAATCAAACATTCCTCACATCACAATTGTTTATTCAACATGTTACCTCAAAAAGTGTAAAGTGAGCTCCTAAGATTCCTGTTCCTTGAGGATGTGTTTGGTACGGGGGAAGGTAAGACAAACTTGTATTAGACTTCGACATGACAGGATCTGAGGTCTTTTTCGTCCCATACAAAATAGGTGGAACAAAACTCTTGGAGATGTGACATATTTCTACTAAACTACCCATGTGAAATTAAAACCCTAAGGGGCCGTTTGGTTCAGTGTTTTAAAGAAATTTGATGGAATTGGAATGGCAAATTTCTTTGACCAAATGCCATAATGATGATTGGTTCGCGGAATGAACTTGATGGAATCCTTTGAATTCCATTGAATTCCACAATCTAAGGAATTCATCATTCCTTCGCTTAAGTGAAGAAATTGAATTTCTACCAACAAAACACGTGGTCAAATTCATTCCAATTCCTTCAAAGTCAATTTCCTTTAATGGATTCCAACTCCATCAGATTCCATTTTTCAAACCAAATCCTCCGTAAAACCTTCCGTAAATTTTATCACTCGCGTCATATCCAGTCCTGTGTGCAAACTAAACACACCCTAGGAGTTGCTTTAAGAAACTTATTTGAATGTTCCACCAAGTTTAGGTTTTAACTTTAACTTGACTAAAGATGCTGCCAGCTTTTGTGTTAAGGTAACATTTTTATTATCTGATTGATGTTGCTGAAGTTTGTGTTGGTGTGATTGGAAATACTGTCATACAGGCTCCTCAGACGAGCGCAGCTCCTGTTGCACCAGCAGCCATTCCGGCTCCTTCTCCACCTGTTGTGACACAGTAAGCTTAAGATGCTACACCTTTGTGTGCATATTTAATTTTCTTTTATTATCATACTTGTGGGTCCCTTTTTTGGTTGGCTTTTCTGTTTAGATTGAATATCTTGATCACAATTTCTGTGATTTAACCAGAGTTTCTATGATTGCAGACCTCCATCTGTTCTTCCAGCTACTCCGGCTTCCGATCCGGCATCTGCTGTGAATGTTCCGTCAGTATTTCTCCAATAACACGCGATGGCTAATTATTCATTTATTGAATTTCTTATATGATCTGGTTTACTGAAGCATCTTAGTGGTGTTGGCTGATATAGGTCAGAGAATGTATATGATCAAGCAGCGTCAAACTTGGTTGCAGGAAGTAATTTGGAGGGTACGATCCAGCATCTTCTTGATATGGGTGGAGGGATTTGGGATAGGGATACAGTTGTTCGTGCTCTTCGTGCTGCTTTTAACAATCCAGAGAGAGCTGTTGAATATCTGTATTCTGTAAGTGCTCGAGTATAATCTGATTCAAATTTCTAATTTTACCTCCAGCCGTATAGTATTTGTGCTCGCCCATGGTTTTTGTGCAACTCAAATCTCGAGGAAAAGCAATAGACAAGTCAACTGTCTGTTGATATCAGTACCTTTTTAACTATCACTTAGCGGAAAACACCAGTAGTCTGTTATATTTCTTTTTTATCATGGGACTTAAGTCTCTTGATGATGCTTCAAGTCTGAAAGATAACTGACTAGAGGGGACAATGTAAACCCCAGAGTGTTTCATTCTACTACTTATCAGCTAGTTGTTGCTACCATTAAATCACCAGGCGAATTGGGACAGAAATATATTAAATGGCACTGGAGCTTTTCTAACTTGATGATATGGCTGCCCACTCTTACCTTATTCAGGAGGTATATGATTTGGTGGTACTTGGTTCATCAGGGGTAGTCCTATTAGGGAAAGGAAATGAATAGGTAGGAAAATATCATTTATCTTTCCTCCCATTTTTGAAAAAAAGGTAGGGAAAAAGAAAATTTTAAAGGAAACTGATATTTTTGACAGATAACCATAATAAGGAAATGTGAGAACTGAGAAACACAAATATTAAGCGTATATATGTAACAATGACATATCTTTCTTTTTTTCTTTTCTCAAATCAAGACCGGAGTGTAAGAAAATGTAGAATTATAAACCAAAGATACTGAATCCGTTCATTGTTTTCATTACTAAAGTAGGTTTTAATGTGTTGTATGCATTTAGAAACCGTGCAGTATATAATGTATGATAATTCTATATACGTGACAGGGTATTCCGGAACCAGCTGAGCTTCCTCCGGCAGCTGGAGCTTCGCCAGTGCCAGGTGTGCAGGCTGTAAACCCCCCTGCTCAGCCCCCACAAGCTACACAACCAGCAGCTGTTCCTCCAAGCGGACCAAATGCAAACCCCTTAGATCTCTTCCCTCAGGTACTTGTGTCCACTGTCAACGTGTTGATTTTTCAAATCGGACATTGTAAATGATACATTTCTTGCATTTGGTACAGGGTCTTCCTGATATGGGCACAAATGCTCCCGGCGGTGCTGCAGGCAATCTGGATTTCCTTCGTAACAGTCCACAGGTTCACACTACTCCCTCATATGCATATCCTCTCTCTCTCTCTCTCTCTCTC
>LUCG01030149.1:0-11086 GCA_001633085.1 Carthamus tinctorius | reverse complement strand
CATTTTTGTACTAGTGTACGACGAGGTGGTTGTTGGTGATTCGTAGGTGGGGGGCTATTACCTTGGTCGGGTTTTTGCTCAAATAATGGCGGGGCAATGAGAACCGTAGATGGAGCCGTGGTATCCTCACGACCGGCTTTCTATGTTGTTCAAGCTCAAGCATGCTTTCAGCGATCTCGAAGGAAGAAAGGGTCCGATGGATGTAGGAGGAAACCATGTCAAACTCGGTGGGTAAACCACGAACAAGCTGGAGGACAAGGTATTGTTCCTTAACACCTGCATCAATGTCCTTCAATTAAGCAACCAAGTCCTTTAGGCATTGACGATAAGCTCGAAGAGATGACATATATTCGAGTTTAAGATTATTAAAGTATTGTTCAAGAGCGGCGGCTTGAGCCCTTTTATTGTTCAAGAATATATTGCTAACACATATCTATGCATCATACGTTGTTAATTCGTCGACCAAAACACGAGCAAGGAGATCATCGGATAAAGTACCATAGATCCATTGAAGCACGTGTGCATCAATCTCAGCCTAGGCGGCATACGTAGCGTTGGTCTTCTCTGGTGGCGGGGTTCCATCGATATGATCCAAGACTTTGTAACCACGAGCATGGAGCTGGAAAAGCTTAACCTATGCGTAATAGGTAACCTTCGTGCCATCTAAAATACGAATTTTGTGTTGAATATTAGAAACGGCATACATCGGATGAAGCTTGGTATCCGATGGAGGTGTAACGCCGGCCATGGCGGCAATTTAAGAAGAGGAAAAAAACCGAATTAGGTTTTGAAGGGGGGTGGCGATCGTGATTGCCTAGGGAGAGTTTTTAGGCTCTTGATACCATTTTGGAATGAATATTTTTCCTTGAATTGATTGAATATAAAGATACAATATATATATATATATAGAGAGAGAGAGAGAGAGTAGAATAGCCTAACAAACTATCTACAAAAAAGGAAGGATAAATCCTTTCTAAATGTAAGAGATTACATAAGATTACAATTACTACTAGTAACTACCGCTTGAATGCATATCCACTTCCCAAATGAGATATGCCCCAAATGTTAACATGGAGTGCAGTAGTCCAAACATTTAAATAGAAGTGGTTGAAACAACCTTCATACCACAAAACCTAACCAAAATAAAGTCCTTCTAGTACACAAATAAACAACTAATATAACCAAAACAACATATATAGATCCCTAGGCAAAAGGTTCAGCTCACCGGTTGTAGAAACCCCTTCTCTTGCGCTTACTCAATCGCTAATCATCCATCTCTATCTTCAATATATTTAATCCTCGAATGAAGCTTTTGAATGAAGATTTTCTTGCATATGATATGAAATAGAACTACATTAATCGTTGTAGGCATTAGTGATGGTCAAAATAAATATGAGAAGAAATAATATAAGTTGGATCGAGGGGACCTACCCTTACTGGAGTAGGGCCCCTTCACCCGTACTTAGTCATCGTAGAGGGAAAATATTTAGGTGTCTTGAGGGTGCACCCGCTTAATTTTCATAGTGCTCCTAAATATTTTAAAACTAAACTTATAATAAAAGTTGATGGTTGGTACATTGGTAATTTATTACCTTCTTAAAGCTCCCTTGTATAGAAGGTTGTGTGTTCGATTCCCACTTGATGTTTCTTCATATTTTTGAAACCCAATAATTTATTACCTTAAATAACATATTTAATACCCTACTAATTACATATATATATATATATATATATTATTCCTTAATAACTAAAAAGTCAACAACTTCTTAAATAACATATTAAATACCTTATTAGTTACATGTATATTATTCCTTAATAACTAAAAAGTCAATAACTTATTAAATAACATATTAAATATCATATTGATTTCATACATTATCTTGTTTGTCATTAATTTTTTTTTAATCTTGTTAGATTGTATTTTTCTAATTCGATTTTAGTCATTAGTTTGATGATTGTTACTTTTGTTATATTGTAATTTCTAATTTGATTTTTTTAGTCATTGATTTTGATGATTGTTACTCTTGTTATATTTATTTTCTAATTTTATTTTAGTCATTGTTTTGATGATCGTTACTCGATATTTTAGATTTATAAGAAAGTGAAATAAGATGCATAGTTAACTTTTGGTTTGCAAAACATTCTATTTAATCCTAAGAGTTCTAGATGCATAATAAAACTAATTGAAAACCCAGAAAAATAGGCAATCAATATCAAATACCAAAAGTTGGAATATTTTATGAAATCAACAAAAAAAATTGTAATGGTGAATTCAGCTAAAAACGCGTCGGGGATCGGACATAGTATTGTGTTTCACTAAGAAGGCCAAGGTCGATTCAATTTAAAAAATATATATTATTCCGAAATCGATATAATTAACTTTTCCTTAGGTCAAACAGCATCGACTTTTCCCTCCGGTAACACTCACCGTTTTACTGGTTTTTGATCTAACTTAAAGGTGCACCCACTCAAGAAAATAATCTTGCACCCGCCATTGAGTTGGATTTTAGAGTATATAAATTTAGTAAAAATTTACCTCGTCTATTCAATGGATTGATGAATGTTATTGAACACTTCATGGTAAACAATATTTTTATGAGTGTACAATCTTTCATTTCTTCATCAACATTTATTATGGTTAATCCTTCATGCGATGTCACTCGTGAAACAACCACATATAGTTGTCCATCTGTGAAACCTATCAAATGAGACATTTTGATAATTATATTTGAATATAAGTACATATTTTAATATAAGAAAATTGAGAAGTGTACCTGTTTTGGGAGGTATAGTACAATGCAGCATAGAGATTGTCCTTGACATTTATTAATTGTCATAGAAAAGCATGGGACCAATGGTATTTGATGTCTGGTAAGCTTGAATGGCCATTATGATTCGACATTATTATTTTTGGAATAGTGACATTTTTTCCTTTATTAGTTCTAGAAATAATGTCACCTCAAACAGACCATGTTCCAAGTAAAGTAACAATCAATCTTGTTCAATCGTGGTCCTTCTGTTTGATTGATGTTGAGTAATAACATAACCATGGCTCCTACCTTTTGCTGAATCTCGTGATTTGGTATGCTAGTGAATAGCAAACTGTTTAAGAATTCAGTTGGATAAAGGAGGTTTTCATTATTTGTTTGTACACTTCCTTTGCATACCATATCAGAACTTAGATATGTTTTTCCTTCTCCTAGAAACATGCCCATGATAAACTCAGTCAACTCTTGGACCATATCATTTTTTGGTGTGAGAATCTCCCTTTTAAGTTATATATGAAAGACTGCTACAGTTTTTCAAGAGAGAATGATGTATCATTTCAACGATGGATTCCATCGGGTTGCCAACTATTTCTGGGAAGATGCCATGGGGCAACTATAGCAATTAATTGGTTACATCAATGTAGACAATGACACTTCCAATTTGTAAAATGCATGAGTCAATAGCCTTAGTATTTGTTATATATGTTCGTGACAAAGTGTTGCATTTCAAGCGCATGTTCTCATTGAGCTTGAATACTTTGAACAAACATCATAGGTAAGATGAACTGAGTGTAACATTCACAATATCCACTCGGTTTCCCCTTGGTATGACTGGCAAAATTTGTCGAAAGTCACCACCACAAACAACTGTGACTCCACCAAAAGGTTTGTCTTGAAGGAATGGTTTTTACATTTGGTAGTAACAAAGCCGCATTTTGCAATGTAGTAACTAGTAACACAATGTATTCTTTTGATTTAAGTTTTGATACGAATGTATTCCTAAGAAAAGTTTTCCACGTTCCTCTATGTCCATAGATGAAAATTAGATCGCCTTGATCATTGTACACTGACGCAAGAATGGCATCATAAGCTTTTTCGACAATGTTGAGACTCGAAAATGTGATGTCATGAGCAACCTTCGAATCCTCCGAAGAGTAGTCAAGTTCTTTATTGACCAACCTGTTACGATATTCTATAAAAGATTTGTACTTGGGAGTGGCATTCCATCTATGTCTTTTAAACTTTTTCCTATTCTCAACATGATTACTTGGTGTATGAGCTTCAACTTGCTCATCTGTTACTTGCATGTTGTGAGCTTTGTAGGTTTTACATTGTAGTGTTGCTATATTTTTAGACAATGTTGCATGATTTCTTTTCCAAAGATTTGGTGCATCTAAAACATGGCAATTTGAAAGAATTATGACAAATGAATGTCGCAACTTGGAACCAGTTGCCCAATTTCTTGCCTCTGTTAAGCAATCAACCCATTCATCATCGTCATCATCATCTAACAATCCAATAGCATAGCAGGCTCCCTTGAAATAAGGATATGTGATGCCATTCGCCATTCGAATGTGTTCGTACGAAGTGCATCCTTTTACGAAGTTTAAAAGCATGCACATGTAAAACCTTTCTACGGATTAGTGAAATATATTCTTCCAATTGATATGCCCTTTTTACGTCTTGTTCATATTTTATCGTTTGTATTTCAGACCTAATGTTTTGGGAAGCTTTGAGTAACTAAGTTTTCTGGCATCAGGATTTCTTTTGTTGGTTTTGAGCCATTCTGTGAACTTTGTTCTACTAACTCCAGGCTTAACGACTACCGATTCCGGGTTATCATTTTTGTTGAAACAACTGACTGCTCACTTGGAAGATGGTTTGGCAACTGTTGCACTATAGGATATCTGAAATGAATATCATATTAGAAAATTCACCAATATCTTCCAGGTTTTCTGAACAAATTGTGGTTATAGCTTTATCAAATCCCTTATGTATGTACTTGAACATGTACTTCATTGCTCTTGAATGATTATAAAGTTTAACATTGATATGAGCCTCATATTTAATAATGAGATATGAGTTACGACATACCAATTGTCCAACTTATGTTTTTTCTTCTCCATAAAATATCCTGTATCTCTTCTTCTGTATATTGGAAATCCATATTGATCAATGGTTGTGTGTGGGACAAAAATTTTAGGGAAATGTTTAGAACATTTGTTTTGTATCATACAGGAGGATGCTAGATAGAGAGATCTCTGCATGGCCCATGAATCATGAATTTGGTGATTGTGTTAACCCCATCTGTATTGTACATTGATTTGGAATCATGGCTGTGATGATTTGTATCGTTGAGAATAAACTTTCTTTTGCGTACAGTGATTGGAGTAGAATTTTTAGACGATTGAGTTCCATCAGTAGCATTTAAACTCTCAATATCACTTGGGGCAGTCTTCTGCGTCATATGAAAAGCATATAAGAAGACAAAGAAACAAAAAACTAAATGTAAAAAAATGAATTAAAAAAACTTGGAAGTTAAGAGAAATGATAAACAGCTAACCACAGTTGCATCAACAGACTTGTGTTTCTTCCTAAAACATGATTTGGATCAAAAACCTTAAAAATAGTAAACATATCACTACGATATTTGATATTATAATCAGAGAGTTGCAGACAGTTTTGTTTAATATCTTCAAGCGAGAAGAGTCTATCATCCTCTCAGGAAGTTTGATCATCCTCTCAAGAAGTTTGTGAAGCACGACACATGTGACAACATCAGTGTCATCCCGAACTGACAAATGTAATTTGTACCTGATCACAAATCGCATGTATGGTTAAATATGTGAATTTTGAAAACAATAGTACACGTTAAAAGTTTTGAGCATTTACAATGTCAAAGCATTATTGTACTCAACATTGCAAGAAGCACATGTGTTGACACCGTCAATAGGAGTGACTTTTCTACAATATCTTTGACAACCTATATAAAACCATCCATATTGTGTTCCAATATGTTCAATAACTCCCAAAATAATTATTATGTAACCTTATATACTTCAAATATGATGATGTTAGTCTAAAATAAAAGATTATGTGATCAAAACACATAGAATGATGGAAAAATTGTTTCACCATAATTAAATACATTACCTTTGGTTTGTTGCTCCAATTAGTTTGTAACAATTGATGAATATCCATTCGATTGTCAAACATCACCTCTTCCAATGTTTTCTTTGCCTTACCAGAAGACACCCCAAGTGTAATCGAGGACAAACATTAGCAAATTTTTCTGCCAATGCCAACACATAGTCGGTGTTGAGATTAATATATACCTTGCTGGCATTCGAAGTTCCAAATTTAGGACACCTAGCAAAAAATGTAGATTATGTGGATGTTATTATAAAAATGTAAGATTCAAGTATATGATCTAAATGATTATAATACCTTGGAATTTTATGACACGGGTAAAAGTAATTATGATTATAAGAGTGGCACCGAAAGAAGTTTTCACGATGTGAAAATCGCCAAACTTTTCACCAAGAGCTCCCTATAAGGTAACTTTGTATGTGACATTTCTAGAGTAAAAAATACAAGAGCAACATCAGGTATCAAATTATTTGCTAAAAAAGAGGAAACAACAATTTAACTTGTAAAATAACTTACAGCTCCGATATAATTTCCAAGTCGCTTTTCCAAAACCCTCCCCAGGCAGTCTCAGCATCTCTGACAACAGTTAAACAACCAATAATATCTATTAAAAAACAAAATAGAATGTAAATCAAATCAAATTAGGAAAAAAAATTAAGAACTTTTAGACATACCCGTGAGTATGTTGTCATAGTTGAGACGGTCATTAACTGTTTTTTTCCCTTGCAAATTGTAACCCATGCATAGGGATAGAAGAAACATAGGTATCGATTTTTTTCAACCTTTGTTAATAGTGTAAATATAATCTTCAACTTCGAGTCAGCACCTTGAAGGATCCACAATTCTCAACTACCTTGAAATTCTTCAAAACGTAGACATTTCCTTCTTTTAATAAATGGCTAAAATTATTAACCAAGTTCTTCCTTACCATTGTTGTGATGAGAGAACCCTACAAAAAAGGGGAATACATCAAGGACTCAAGGGTATAATGGGAATACATCAACAAAATTTGAATTTTTATATTCATGGAAACTATTATCCAAAACAATGTACATGCTAGAATCACTCTTTTAAAACCCAAGATTCCTATTGTAACAACCCAAAATCCCATAGCAATAACAATACATCCCAGTGATCTACGCAGCGGAAAAATATAAAATTTAACTATCACAAAATGATTCAGAAGTCTATTACATCAATTTAAGAGAAATCGTGTCCAAAAGTACGAGTGGAATACAAGACCCACAGTTGATATTACTATTACTAATGTGACCATCTAAGTCTGGAAGGCCGCTACTCTATCCGCGCACCTTTTCTTTTCCCTTGCCTGAACCACGAACTTCCCCTGAAAGTATTTAGAGATTTTGAAAACGAGGGTTAGACCGTAAAGTCTAGTGAATTCCCTCAAAACAGTTTAAACACAGTCGGCCCACTGGCCCAAATATAAAACATTCTATCATCGGTAGTGCATTGTGGACTTAAACAATTAAAACGGGTCACACGAAATACATTCATGCCCCAATTGCCCTTCAGGGTCACCCAAAACGGATTCGGGCCACAGGCTATCGCCCTTCAAGGTCACACACCAAAGACGTGCCCCAGGCTAAAAACACAACTCCCAAGGATGTGCACCGAACCTTGGTACCCTAAGTCCATTATGCGACACACCCAATCAATCATCCACATAATCAATTCACATAAGCATGATTATAACTTTTATAATGTATGAAACAGTTTATTCAATACTGGAAAATAATTCACATTAATTTCACAAAACACTTCCGGATTTATCAAAAAGATTTGGCAAGGGAACTCACCTGTACCCGGCCCGAAACTCTCACAGATATCCCCGCCTATTAAATCAGTAAACAATCTAAGTCATTAAAATTTATACTTAGATACTTAGTCAATTATCTACCTAAGATTTCCCTAGGCAGACTTAGCATGGGGGTTCCGCTACCCGGTTAGCGGGCGGGGTCAAGGGGGGCCGCCCTTGTGGGGTCTGAGGGGCAGCACCCCTCGAAATTTTTTTGTTTCTATACAAATAAAGCACTAGGGGATCTACCTCCGGAATTTAACCCTAGGGTCGAAATCTCTCAAAATCCAACCTGGAGTCTGCCGGAATCCGACTCGGGATCTGTTGGAATCCGACTCGGGATCTGTCGGAATCCGACTCGGGATTTAAACACAATCCGACTCGGATTTTATACACAATCCGACTCGGATTTTATACACAATCCGACTCGGATTTTATACATAAGACCGACCCCGATCATAATCAAAAGTCCGACACGGACTTTATCAAAATCCGGTACCGGGTTTACACCAAATCCGACTCGGATTTTACCGGAATCCGACCCGGATTTTACCGGAATCCGATACGACGCTGCCATAATCCGACACGGACTAATTATTCCGAATCCGACTCGGACTTTTACCAAATCCGACTCGGACTACTGAGGGAGTAGTCCGACTCGGACTTTTCCAACAATCCGATTCAGGATTTTCCAGGGGCTCGAGGAGATCGAACCCTGGTACCCTAAAACCTTCCGAAATGGCTTAAATTACATGATTTTGCACCTTAGACTCAACCGAATTCTACCCTAATAATTCTTTAATCAATTCTCAACAAAAGCTTGGATTCTTACCCTGACCGAATAGGATGATGATGACGATGGTAATTGCTGCTGCTGCTGTTTCTCTTCAATCATGCACACACACGCACTGATAATTTCCCAAAGTAGTAAAAACCCTAGGTCAGCATCCTTAAATATGCAGGGTTTTAGGCTGGGTTATTTTCCAAAAATGGGCCAAGCCCATGACTTAAATTAGAGTTTCTAAAGCAACACCTTCGGCCCTCCAACCTATAGTTTGCCCAAATTTACATGTAGTCCTTTGAAATTGAAATAATTCTTATAATGGTTCCAAATGTGAACCTAATTACATCCTCGAATCCTGGTTATTACATCTATAATAAAGTAACTGCATTCAAGATTGAAACCCACATTAATCGATCAACACCCATATTAATCTATTTCATTAATGATGAAGAAGTGAATCCAACACTGCAAGTTGAGATGAATGAACCTTCGATGAATGAACGCCGGAAGTTGAGACGGGTGAACTTCCAATGAAGGATGAAGTGAACCCAACACTGGAAGTTGAGACGAATGAACCTCCGACGAATGAACCTCTGAAGAATGCACCTCGACGAAAGTATTCCACCGGTGAGGTTTCATGAACCAAATAAATAATTCTACCACTAATTTTCTCCCTCTCCTGCTTTTGCTACCATTGATTCCGATAAAGACATCATTGTTAGGTTTTAATCAAATCTATTACCACATTCAAGCAACGGAAACATATAAAAAAAACTATGGTAACAACAAATTAATATCCTTTATAGATACTCATGTTCTAGAAACTTTAACTACAAAAGAATGATCAAGAAACTTACTTGATGATAGGGATTGTTGAAGAATTAGCTCGGTGGAAAAATCAAACCTTTATTGCCTCTTGGATGTCAAGGACCAATAGTATGAATCCCTCTAGTGGCTCACACCTAAGATCACCAAATACTAACAATCAAGAACGCTCAAACCTTAAATTCTTTGATAGGGTTTTAGATTTCTAAGAGGGAGAGAGAAGGCCACAAAGAGAAGAGAGAATGAATTAATGAATTGAGTTTGATCCCAAGACACCTATTTATAACCTTTTATCTTAGGCTTCCTAATCCTACACGAACTGATAAACCAATTAAAAACTATTTTAATTATTATCAATTCATTATCTATAATATATAATTAGACATCCTAATCCTTTTACAACTTGATAACTTAATCAAAAACTATTTTAATTATTATCAAGCTATTATCCTTTATGTATAATTAATATAATTAATTATCTTTTGGATATTATCTAATTAAATATATTTATCATCAACTGATAAATGAATTAATCACTTTTACCCCTCTAATTTCTGATTATTTATTTGGATCTTAAGGGCAACCCAAAAGGACCCTGCTATTATTAAAATACTACCATTAACAGTCTCCCACTTGGACAAGTTATTAACTTTGTCTGGTTCAATACTTTTAAATAACTAGCAGAGAGCAAACCATCCAATGAAGCTGCCGAACTATGATAAAGATTCGGTCCTAAGATAAGTGATTTAATGTTCCTTTGTTCTACAAGATATCATATGAACCTGAGACATGGATAATAGTCTATCTCATGGATCAAAACTATGTTTCTCGATTTCCGATATGTGTTGAATTCATCAGACTACTCAATCGAACACATCTGTTCCAGTCAGGGTTTGGCCAAACACTTAATGTCAACAACAAATCATCGAAGGGCCCATGGATATTGCTTCTCCTGTTTAGGCAGAAGGAACAAATAAACTTTGACTACACAGTTCATTTCTACTCATCATATCATACCTGGACATACCCTGTATAGCTGCCAGTTATGGTCAATGTAGGAGCACACCAAAGCATGACATCATCGTAGAGCAAAACTCTATGTATCTCCGCTTGAAGAACATAAAATATTATCATCTCAAAATTACTCTGACTTAATCCATGAAGTAAACTTTTGAGTGCGGGTTGTTCCAATACTCAAATCAATATTAAGTACTCATGAGTGTTAATTGCAATCTCTATGCTTCTAACACTCCATGACAGTCTTGAATCACAACTTACTTCCAGGAATATGACTGACTGTAGAGGTTTAAGTAAATTAATACTTAGGAAGTTGGTTCTAAACGTGCAAAACGAAACACTATAGTAAATTAAATGTAAATGGACGCAATCCAGCATGTATTATAATCTCCATATAATAATCTCCAAGTCAAATACAATTTACTATTGTTTTAGTACATCAAACTAACAACTAGAACATTCAAGATATATTGATATTTCTAACACCGATGGCTTCTATATGATACTCATGTTTAGGTCGAGTTAAGCTTTCGTGAAAGGATCTGCTGGATTCTCTTCAGTCGGCACTCTACTCACCACGATCTGTTTTTCCTCATCCTGTCCAATTCTTCACTAGTACTGGGACATTGTGTTGGGAATCGGAGAGCGATAAACGCGCAGCGAAAAAAAAACTGATTCCCAAACACGGACCCAACCTTAAACAACTACAGACACTATAAGGGTGTT
>LUCG01030136.1:0-14383 GCA_001633085.1 Carthamus tinctorius | reverse complement strand
AAAATTTATTTTCAAAGCTTCTTATTGGACATTACATTAGATAATCATTATTGGGGTGATCTCCATATTTGGAGAAAAATCCANGGGAAGCTGTTGGAGCAAGTTTTTTGCCTAAAATCTCCATATTCTCCTTTTTCTCCATTTTGGGGAAGCTGTTGGAGATGCTCTTAAAACACAATATTTGTGTTCAAAAATCTTGATGACATGATCGATCACACCGTCAAATAAGTCAAAGACGCCGTTGCTTTTTAAAGTCTGCAATCAGTCTGTCTTCCCCAAACTTCCATTCCTTCTCCAAAATTAGGGCTCTTAACATATAAGGTAAAATAATCTTCATTATCGCAATCCTATCTAGGGTTTTTGATTTTATCTGCTATTTTTTCCTTTGTGTATTTGGATTCTCTACGTTAATTGCAGCTCAATTTGTTAATTATTTGACGAATCCTATTGATACTGATCGACGATTTATGTATTCAACGTTTGTGGTGTTTCTAGCTCAAATATCAGATAATACGGTAGATTGTTTTCCTTTTAATTGGAATTTTTGGTTAAAGAATTGTTATACTTCGTGTTTGATTTGTTACATGATTCCTTTCGTTACTTAATTGGTCTTAAATAGTCAATTGATACCAGAATGCAAAATTTCAGACTAATTAAGGAGATAAGTTGAAGTGGATAATGAACAGCTTGAGTTTTCTTCGTAAGTTTATATGGTGAATTTCTTGAGCAATGCTTTGAGCCTCAAAATGGAATTTTTTTTAGGACCATTGCCTATGGAATATCATGTTAGCGCCTTAAATGTAATCCATGTTGCATATGTTTTATAGAATGTTGGTGCGAGATAATTGTAGTAGTTGATTAGAACTAAATTTTGTAGGGCATGGCACAGGTGCTACTCTGTTTTACGTTTATTAGAATGATTTGTGACAACATTTTCATAATAAAACTAGAAGATACAAATATTTTTTTCTGAAAGGAAAGCTTGAAAAGATGAGCTTTTGAGACAAGAAAGTAGTGGTACCATAAAAGCAGAGAAACTGGGAGATAGATATGGGGAAATTTCGGTTACACAGCAGTGTACGCATTTATGTCTTAGGCCTTCAGGTGTCCCACTTAAAAGAATGATAATACAAAAATGTTCTCATTAAAATAGAGGCATCGAGGACCAATGTTACAACACATGATGATTTTCTTATGGTCATTTTGCCCTTCATGGGAAGTATTCTCTTTAAATAGGACTAATTCATTAGGTTATTCAATCCAGGTCGGCAGGGGCCTAAACTGACTTTCGCTGGAGAGGTGCAGATAACTATGAAGTTGCAATTGGGCATCGTCTAACAAGAATGCCAGGCATATCCTTAGTTGCTCGTGAAACCACGTACTATACCTTGCATATCTTTATGTACATTATTTGTATGATTAATTATTCTTTAGATTGTCTGTGAGATTCTGTTAGTTTTTCTGTTTTGTTTTTCTATGGCTGTATTTATTAATTTTTCTTTATAGGTAATCATGGAATGGGAATACTTATTCCATTCTACACGTCTATTTCTCTGTCCTTTTGAGTACCTCGTGCTTTGTGAAGCTTGCAATGTATTGCGTGGTGCATGAACAGAGATATCCGTCTTATGCAAATTCATGGAACAAGAAATCTGTTTGCAATTGCAGTTACTCTAGAGGCTCAGATCAGATGTGCCGCCATGAAGCTCGAGTTCAATTGTCTCAGGAAGAACAGACTGCAGCGGAAGAAAGCCTTTCAGTTTATTGCAAGCCTGTAGAACTATACAACATTCTTCAACGACGTGCTGTTAGAAATGTGAACATCCTGATTTCGCATATTTTCTCTTCTTTCTCCTTCCATGTTCTGCTTACCTATTCATTTATTTTCTATGATATGGTTGATTGATGTATAATGTCCAACACCTTGTTTTTTGTTGGTTCTGAAATTAATACATGCATCTATCTGCATGTATTTGTAGCGGTTTGCATCCAAATGAAATCTCATACCAGCATCATTAGCTTTATATGAGTCATACATTTCTCAGCTACATGCTAGTATAAACGAACTTTTAAATATTGAATGTTGATCCCAATCATATCCCCACCTTTGAAGTTTTAGGATATCATGACCATGGTGTGTTTAAAGGGTCTATTATTCAACTTGTTTTTGATCATGGTACTTCTAATTTGTGTTTCTAACCGGTGGATAGTTTTTTGCAGCCATCATTTCTTCAAAGATGCCTTCACTACAAATTACAAGCAAAGCAGAAAAGAAGGTGAGACATAAACTCACTTCCATTTGTATTGATGACTAATCTTTGCTTGCAGTCTTGAATACATTGACTAGATTAGTTATTATCTTTTTTGTCATGATGCTTTTAGTACTTAAATATTAGGGTGTTCTTTTAAAACTATAGTGAACTTTATATAAGCCTACACCTCTGTTGGTGCCATCTATATGCTTGAGCAGCCTAGCTCTCCCCATTCAATAGGCTAAGTCTATCCCTTTGCCGTAAAGCTAAGACAGAACTCGCCAGGATGTAGCCATATTTTCTACGTATTTTATGAACACCGACAATTATGACTCTTTGTTATTGTAAAATGTAATAAGAAATGGCCCATTTCTAAGATGTTAAATATTTACATTCCAAAGATTTCGTATCAAGGAGAAAGGAAATTTGACACATAGCACATAAGCCATGGTCTTGTATAGGAAAACATATTAAAACTCAATATCAATAAGGGTGGCGTCTACCCCTTTTTTTTATAGGGATGTCAGATGTGTTAACTTATATAAATAAGGATTAGATTATCAATAAGGAGGGTTTGTACTTAGGTAAATTATATAAATAGGTTTTAAGGGAAGTAGATTAGTAACTATTACAAATTATTAGGCATCGTCGAGAGACACATCCCTCATGGAAATAAGCTGGTCTCGTGAATTTTTTTCTCATGTTTTTTGATTAATTCTTTGGGTTTCATCCAAATTGGTATCAAAGCATGTTTCAATACCCGTGGCAACGAAAAATTGGAGTTTGAAGAGAAATTGGAGCGGTTCGTTCAACCATGGTAGAATGGTTCTATGGGATAAAAAATGAGTTCTCTAACATAGCAAACAAGACCAAGGCACAATTTGATTCAATGGAACAACTAGTGTGCTAAGTAGTAGTGGAAGGCTCATATCAGGAAATCTAAGGCAACCACGAGGAAGGAGGAGGAAACAAGGGAATATGAGTTGTGGTAGAGGGAGAATAAGAAAAATGGGATATGGATTTCAACAATGGCGAAAGAGGCTTGAGGCGACAACCACCAACAATAAGGGGAGGCGATGGCGGTAGAGTGCTAGACATTCACGGCCGACCAAACGTTGAAGATGGAAACATGTGGCATGGGTAGGCGACGACCATGGCAGCCTAGGCAACATCTATAAGATCACTTGAGGGTAAGCGATGGTTCATGGGTCGCAGACTGGGGATTACAATTGTACAAAGGCCATAACATAAGTTTGTTCTTTTTGAATTTTTTGGGGGGTGGGGGGCAATGAGTTTAATTTGGGAAATAAAGAGAGGCCCATTTTGGGGATAAAAACCATGAATATGATGCATGAAGGGCTAGGGATTGAATGGATTTTATGGGTTATGGATATTAGCATATTCTATGTTGTTACAACGTTCAAAATACCAAATCGCGGTCAATACTGTGATTGAAAGCGATTGTCATGGTGGTATAATGGTCCAAAAATAGGGGTTCATATAAATATTTTGAATTATACACGTAATACTTATACATCATTAAATATAAATAATTTAACATATTATGTGTAAATCGTAATATATTGTTACCCAATACATCTAAGCTAATTTGATTGTTTCACACGGTTGAAAAGAAAACTCATTCCCTGACTTGAAACAATCCCTAAAATATCGAAAATACCCTTTATGATAAGTTCTTACAAATTTTCTGTGTTCCCATTTTTGGGGATGCTTGCTCTCGTCCCATAGTGCAACTCTGATAGGTGACTGCATGATGAATCAAAAAATGTAGACCCTTGGTTTTAAAGCTATGGAACCTACCTTTCAGTTTGAATGAGCATTCCTCTGTAAGAAGGCATGTTACAGCTATCAGATGTAGGGGCTTACTTTTCCTTGGTTGATTTATGGTCTATACACTATATATTAGCAGTAAAAATCATTCCTTATGTTGAGATTTGAGTTCTGCCTTATTTGTTTGTTGGGGCATAATTCTCTTGGTTGATTATGGCCTATACAGTTTTCAGATGATGGTTGTCTTGCTTTTGCGTCTTGCAGGATACAAATATCAGTATCCATATCCGGTGCTACCAATGATGGACCACAAACTCAGACCCTTTTTCCTTTGTACATTATGTTGGCAAGACTGGTCTCTACTACAAATGTGGAGGTATTACTATGAATTTTACTTTTTGGTTGAATCCTTCTATTATTTACTTATTTTATGCTTTCTTTTCTTGCTTCTTTCTGCTTTCTCTGATGTCAAATGAGTAATTTTGTTTGTTTTTGAATTCTAGACACAGTGTACAGCTGTTTATCGCTTCAGTCGAGTATGTAAATTAACAGTTTTTGGTGGGACTGAGACATCAAGTTCAGCTCGAGCAAAATTTATTCTCCCTGAGATGAGTAAACTATCAACAGAGGTCAAATCCGGCTCTCTTGCCGTGTTGTTGGTTAGATGTGGTATGACTGGCTCCAAGAATGGTTACATCTGAGAATTATTGTGTTATGTTTGCTACAGCTATAAATTTTGATCTCTATTGCAGCTGATACCGCGAACCTTGAAGGGATTGATCTAACAGAGGACCATATGTTTTCCACCTCATGTAAGATGTGCCCTAGATAGGAAATCTTTTTACTATTTGATCTTTAAGGCATCAATCATGATAAGTGATGAGACTTTTTAAATTATCAAGAATTCCAGATGCATTGTTATGATCTTCCTTTTTCTTCCTGACTGTGTTCAAAGCTAGTTGAGATGTAATTTGCTAGTTCTATTCTGATGTTTTTTCGATTAAGTGCATCTATTCATAGCTATTAGTATTATGGTACATGAAAATGAAACCATAAAGGCATTTGGTGTTTAGGTGTTCTCCTATGAATCATGGCCAATAAATAGTAAAAATAAATTCAAGTGGGGAGCCTTGAGAGGCATCATCATTGCTTTGTTGTGTAATATCTGTTGTTATGTCACAGGTGTCAGCTCCTAGGTTAGTAACTTCTAATCAGTAGGACCCCTCCCCCTGCTTTGTACTTCTTTTCGTTAGCTTATCTGTTTGGTATTGTCAATTATTTACCATGTTGAACTCCCTTGCGATTACTGACATGGGAGACACCATATAATGGGTCATGCAGTTCTGGATTATAAATATGCACTTGAGAAGAAGGAGCAAAACGTGGACATGATTATCCCTTTTCCACATTTTTAAGCTTATCTGATTCTTGTGTATTATCTTTTATTGACAATCCTAAGGCAAAAGAATGTGAGAAATTTAAGATATTCTTTTATTGTGTGAAGGTTACAACATTCACACTATATACAATAACCTTCCAATACACAATTGAAGGTGATGTGAAAGTTACACTCTTCACAATACGACGTAACATTCACACAATATAAAGGTATCTTCACTTATTCTCTTCTTCTCACAAGAATGCANAGAGAGAGAGAGAGAGAGAGAGAGAGAGAGAGTTGGGATCATGCAAGGATTATTAAGGTTGATGAGAATTGTGAGAATACGTTTCGTCATTTGATCAATCATGATCCTATGATTTATATTAAGGACGTAATTTGTACGGGAAAGTTATTTTGTCAATTGGATACGTTCACATACCTAGAGTCACCTTCACATGCGTGAATCTGTTAAGGTTTTAGTCATGGCAATACAAGTATGCGAAGGTGTGTGAAGGGATAATAAACAATAAAATGGATGTTACCAAAAAAGTTCCTTTGCTGGAAAAATAGCCATTAATTTAGTGTGTGTTTTTGCGAGTTTTGATGACGTTGAATGTTAGATTTGATGATGTTATATCGGATTAAGATTGTAGCCGGGATTTTTGTCAGAGTGGTTTTAGGGAGGTTTTGGTGGAAACATTAGGAAGAATTGGAGTTTGTATAAATTTATTAGAATGCCACAGATTTCACTATTATTACAACCATGCCACTGAGTTTTTATTGGCCATTGATGACTTTTAGCTTGATTAACAATTCAATAGCTGTTCTCACGAAAAAAGGTGTTCTCACGGGGTGCCCAACCCTATATGTATGGTGTGTGTGTGTGTGTATATATATATATATATATAATTCTGCTCTAAAGATGGCATGAGTATTGGAATTGAATTTCTTTTAAGTGGGTTGATGGTGGCCCAACATTATATGAAGAATGTGCTAGGCAACCTCATTGTTACTATGATAGGTATCCCACTAATATTATGCAATGTTAATATCTTATACCAAATTTTTGAAAGTGATCGGGGTCTTTGCTATTATCTGAATTCTATGAGCTGTGCAGACTACTCAGCATATATGACATGGAGGCATGCATTGACTTTCAATGAAAGTACATTGTGATTGTATATTGATCTACACTTTGTACGTACTTGACAGTGAACCGTGTGGGTTACTGCTCGTTTGGGAAGATTCCAATGGATCTACTTCATTCGTCATGGGAGACATCTCCAACGTTAAGTTTAGGAGGAAGAGCTGAGATGATTTCAACTGTTATTATGCAGACCTGCTATATGAAGGTATGCTTGCTGTGGTGTAAAAAAAACTAGGGATCAAGTAGAACTGGTTAAAAGTGCTTAAAGTGAAAATCTACGAACACCTTTTGCATTTTATTTGTAAACCACGTATCTTTGTGGTATTGTGTTGCAATGACTTGCCAAGTTAGTGTTGTTCTAGGGCTAAAATGTAATAAACTGAAGCCATGAGTGATATTTTTGTATATTGAAGCTTAAAGCTGTTTCTTCTTTTCTCTCTTTGGGAAGACGTACCTTATTAATTCAAACTAGAATTTGCTTTTTTATCATCTATTGCAAGTGATTAATAAATCTTATATAAAGAAAAGGGGAACACAGTGTGGCGTGTGCACAAAGGCTCCTGGCTTTGCGATGGTTTTGTAGGGAAGTCATTGCACACAACTTTCCCTTGCATATTTATGAAGACACTCTTTTCTCTCTGTTTCTGTTTCTGTATGCTAAAGTCATGCTATAATTCATGAAAGGATAGAGTTCATTTCATTTCTACAGGTTCCTTCTAGAATTGTTCTAGCGGACAAGTAGCTTTATCTAAATACTTAGTTTGTGTAGTGGTTCCTACTTAAAAAGTTTCCTGCCGATTGTTCAAATCTTCAACAATTAGTGACAACGAGATTTAACAAGCGGGAAGAGGATAAAAAACTGAACATACTTGTTGGGTTGTAGTTGCATAGCAATGATGAGACTTGAGTGTGAGCTGACCACTAGGACTGGCTATCATGTCTTATTTGTGTTCCAAATTTGGAGGCTCAATATTAAAACTCAGGGATACTGGGGGTTATTAATTGACAATCTCACCTCTCTCTCTCACTCTAGTATTTATAGTACAAACATGAACCATGCAACAACGAGCTAAGGGCTGGTTTGTCTTTTCACTTCTCTATCTTCTACATTCCCATTTCTCATTTTCACGATGGGGTTTATTTTGCAGTTGAGTTGTTTGGATGGGGGAAAATGTGTATCTTTTCACTTTCCATATAATTCTGAAGCTGTGGTATGTTTCATCTCAACCTTTGCTTTATGGGATAAATGCTGCTCTTAGTTTAATTAATCATTAAGTTTCCACTGCTCAATTTCATTTTATGGTTGCCAAAGAGCGTATTGCAGCAAGTACCAGTCATTATTTCTGCGGAGGAGGTTGGAGCAAAAAATATGTCGCCCTATGACATGTATTCATACAATGATACTCCTAGACCTGGTATTATGAGGTAGTTAACATTTCCGTTTGACACTTACGTTTTCTAAGTTGCACCTTCATTTCACTGTTGTGTTCTGTTTGTTGAGCCATTGGGCATGCCTGCATTCACCTATGTATTCGCTAGCTCTTTTAATTACCTAATGGGTGGTGGTTCCCTTCATGAATCATGAATGGTTGGTTTCACTAGATGATATTTATTTAATATATATCGCCCCTTCATTTTGAATTATTTGACTGGGATACTTGTTCGAGATTCCATTTTCGTCCATTCTCTATCTTCATTTTATGGGTCCTCGAGACTGACCCAGAAAATGAAAACAGGAAATGTAGGAAAATGATAGAAAGGGAAGGAGGCTATATTGTTATGGCATCTCCTTCAGATCTGCTGAGATATATTACTGTGGTGAACTGGTTATCTCAAACCTGTGTTTCCTAGTTTCACATGTAATCCATCATGTCACAAAGCCTGTTATCCAGAATAGTTAGCAGGTTAAAAGTCGATCTTATTTCTTTTTACAATTGCTTAAGTTAGAAACCTTTATACCCCCACTGTCCCAAAATAAGTCTTTGCATTTCCATTTAAGTTCATTCAAAGATAAGTTTCTACTTTCAAATTAGATTGTTATAATTTACTAAGTTTCCAATTCCACCCTTAAGTATGACGCACAAATATTTACGAGTTGATGAGATGGAGACAATTGCCGTTGGAAGTGTAATAATTATTAAGGTAAAATTGGCATTCAGTTATTTAAAAAGTGTAATAATTATGCATTTCTAAAGCCACGTGCGTATTTGTTGTGGACATTTATTTTTGGAGGGAGGGAGTATTTTGTTGTAAGATAGGATTATAAATTCTTGATTTAGTTTTTGGATTCACACATGCACATATACAACATAGAAGTGTGTTGGTACATCAACTCCAATGAAAGTATTCGTCTGTTTTGTTCCGGCTATCTTTCCTCTTGCCGTTGCCCTTTTTGCTTTAGCAATTACATGTTGGGCTGCTTCTGCTGTCAGGTTGAGATCTGGGAATGTCATTTTTAACTACAAGTACTACAACAATACGTTGCAGAGGACTGAAGGTACTTGACTCCACACTTTTCCCCATTACTATCCAAGTGTATTCGCTGAATTGCCTTATTATTGCATCGTGGTTTAGTGTTTGTGAAAACTAAAAGATTTAGTCTCTGTTTGTTCTTCTTTTACCGAATTTTCCGCTCAGAGTCGTTTTGCGCTGAAATTCTGTCGCTAGTCATGACAATGTTTAGAACTGATGTTTTGGGTTTGGAAGATTTGTGATGGTAAATGGATGTGTAACTGTTTGAAGTTGAATAGGAACAAATAGCTTTCTTTCTATCTGAAAGAACAAAATTTGTTATATACTGTTGAAGCCCTGCCTTCTCATTTATGTTTGTCATTTTTGATGCTTTTACGTCTCTAAATCCATGCATGTTCCAATCTGCAGTTACAGAGGATTTTTCTTGTCCTTTCTGTCTGGTAAAATGTGCAAATTACAAGGTAGTGGCTCTGACTTCAGTGTATATCATTTGCTAACGTTCACTTCTGTTATCTGCTAGTGTGTGGCTGTTAACTGAATACCTCTGATGTCTTTTAGGGTCTGAGATTTCACTTGACTTCATCACATGATCTCTTCCACTATGAGTTTTGGGTTCGTAAATTTTATAAATCTATTACAGTTCTTGATTGCTATGTTTGATTGGAATAATTACATCATAATACTATTAGTATCATGTAGGTTACTGAAGATTATCAAGTTGTGATTGTATCTATGAGGACAGATGTATGCAATTCTGAGGTTAGCATATAACTTCCTTGGTGACAGGATATTATTTGTTGGTATATAGAATGCGTAGGGAAAGTTCATTTCAAAAGACATGAACCAAAATACATATTTTTTGACATCACATGCATTCTTAGATGTACAAATTATGGACTTGCTCATATCCAGTTGCATATAGTGGCAGTTGCTTTTGTTTGCAAAGTGCTAGGATGATGCTTTACTCTATTAGCCTCACAATTGCGATGACAAGGCTTTCGGTTTAAGTTGATGGTTCATATTCCTTCGATAAGACAAAGCTGGACCATGATAGGCAATTGACACTTCCCCTTTTGTTGCCCCTTTCTGTTATGTCTACACTCTGCATTAATTTATTATGCCTTTCTATTTAAGTTGACTAAAATGTTGTATTTCTCTTGTTTAACGCTTTCTTCTGGAAAACACATGCATCTCAGATAATTCCTGACAATGTTGATCCTAAGCAGCAAATGTTCTTCTATTGGTAAGCTTTACACTTTTTTTAATATTCTCGACTTCAGGGATAGTTAATTTTACTATATGCTGGCTTATATGTGTGTCAACCACTTTCTACAGCTATAAGTCCGCGAGACGCAGGAAACCGAAGGGCCTAACTCAAAATGCTAATCATGTGCATCCACTTGTGCTGGATTCAGCTATGCCTGCAAATCTAAATGAGCTCATAGACAATACAGATTGTATGACTTCTTTTTTTCGTCTGCTTTCTGCATATCTCTAGATGCTGAGTTGCTGACAACCTTTCTATTATCCTTTTTTTAACATGCAAAATATCTCTTAAGTATGCTTTTATAAAAGAAAGTTCTAATTGGTTTGCTTTAGTTTTTAAGGCTAAGAATATGATTGTTATTTCATTGTGCTAATGGTTAATCGCATTAGCTGTGAAGAGACGATGCCTTTTCTTGCCCTATAGCCAACCTCTAGGTTATTATCTTATTGAGGTGTTTTTAACTAAGGTTCCAGTTCAGGTTGCAGTTAGTTCTGCTGATCATTGTAAATTCGTTTACTCCTTTTGTAAAACCAATTAAGACTTGTGTCAATCTTATAGACTTTTTCTCTAGTATAAGTTCGCTGATTCTTGTTTATCTGACTGTATAATGCATGAGTTGTTTAGGTGCTCTATCGAAGTGGATAAGTGACTACTTGTTTAAATGATATTCTGCAAGAGGTAAAAAGGGGAAATTTAGGTTTACTGGGGTTTGCTTGATTCTAGGTGTACCTGAGAGCACGGAACGTGATACATATAGTCCTGATGCAAGTGTCACTGGTCATTCATTTGCTGAACCAGAGTCTGCTCAATCGGTGCCTGGAAGCGACCTTGCACCTCCTGCTATGCTACAATTTGCAAAGACGAGAAAGTTATCAGTTGAACGTTCTGACCCTAGAAAGTATGTATGAACTTGTATTTCTTCCTTCACCCCTTTGTTTTGTCTTCTGGATTGCTGTATTACAAGTCTTTGTGTACCATTTTTCTGTAGGTGCCATTTTGGTTATTATTGAGTGTAAAATGATGGTGATACATGAAAAAATGGTATACTTTAGATATGCAGGCATTTATAATTCTCTTATTTTTCTTATTGCAGCCGAGCTCTGTTGCAGAAACGGCAGTTCTTTCACTCGCACAGAGCTCAGGTTACCTTCCTTTTTGTTTTTGTTTTTATTTTATCAAATATGGTCTTGTCTAGTCATTTGTGTTGGGTATTATTTGAGGGGAGGGGCGTTGAGATTTATCGGCGAGCTGCTTTTCTTCTTATTTGATTCCACTTCATTTTAACATTTTCAAGTTGGTTAAGTTCTTTACTTTGCAGTCAGTAGGTATAATCTGGTTTTTCTTTTCTGTTGGTCAAAGTAATTGTTCATCCACCATGTATTTATGTAGTTGTTATTACTTCTTATTTTTTTGGTTTAAAAGCCAATGGCATTGGAGCAAGTGTTTGCTGAGCGAGATAGTGAAGATGAAGTTGATGATGATGTTGCTGATCTCGAGGACAGAAGGGTATGTCATGTCTCTACTCTGACCTTAGAAATATTAGTTTCTTTTAAAACCATGTCCGGTTAATGAAGTTGAAATTTAATAGACATCCTTTACACTTCAAACAAACCAGTTTTATGCATAAATGAGTAAGGAGCTGTTTGGTTGATTCTCCATTTAGTCCTGTCTGGATAAAGTTGTCTGTGTGGATTTATTTGTCTATATAGATTGAAAAGGTTTTTGTTTGAGAGGGTTTTTTCATAGTTGGAAGGAGCTTGTTTTTTAATTGAGAGGGGCAGTATGGAAAACTTGGCTTTCTGCATAACGCTCCCCCTAAGAGCTTACTGAATAAGCCACTTCCTATGTCATTAAGCCACCACCAAATAGTTACGTATAGTTAACCGAATGGGCTGCGAGTCTCATTAAGCTGCTAAAAAACAAGCCCCAAGTTTGTTTCAAGTCATACAGTTACTTGTTCAGTTCTTTTACCTCATGTGCTACTTACTTTAAGTACATCCAACTGAAACACCTTACAAGTCCATGTAGCGTGCATTGACCTAGATAGCCGGTACCAGTGCTTCCTAAAGAGCAGGATCCTCATTAATGCAGTTAAATTAACATTTATTTTCATGTTCTGACAGATGCTTGATGACTTTGTGGATGTTTCAAAAGACGAGAAGCAAATGATGCATCTGTGGAACTCTTTTGTGAGAAAGCAACGGTAATTTAAGCTCCATTATGAAGATCACATACACACACAAGTCAAGTCTACGTGATTTTAGTTTCAAATATAGTAGGTGCTTCAAAATTGTTTGTGTATGGTGGTGTCAGGGTGCTGGCGGATGGCCATATTCCTTGGGCATGTGAGGCATTTTCAAAATTGCATGGACCAGACCTTGTTCAGTCCCCATCACTGCTCTGGTATGCTTTTGTCTTCCATCTATTAATATATTATATATTTCTTTTCCTTTTGAAGTATATAATATCTATTTAAGACGCATACTTCTCCAATTTGTTGCTGTTTGAACCCTTGACCTCCCGAGAAATTGGGCTCTAATTGTAACCCGAGTACTGTTGGGCCATAGGTCTGCCTGTGTTAGAAATTTCCCGTTGAATAGTCAGATTAGTATTTAGCTATAACTCTGATTAGCCTCTTATAGCATGATTCATACATAATCAAATTTGGCAACACTTGCGCCTAGGAATCCTGCAAATCATTATGACAACTTACAAGCTGTTGAATGGAGACGCCTTTGGCATATTATTTGCTTTGAACATGAAGTTCACACCATCCCATATCTTTAGAGCATCAAGGTTTCGGCCATTTAGGAACATATATATATATATAATCAATTATGGGAGATTTAGGAGTTGGATTTGTAAGAATTGTAAATTATTGTTTTGGAGGCAGGTATATATATAAATATAATGACAAGTGTGGATGGTGTTGGCAGGTGCTGGAGACTATTCATGATTAAAATATGGAATCACGGTCTTGTGGAGTCTCGAACCTTAAATAACTGTAACATGATACTGGAACAATACCAAACCCAACATATCATAGATCCTAATCCTACTTCTATTACTATTACAAGCGATGATAGGTAATCAAGTCCCGACATGTGGGGTTCACAAACATTCTTTTTTCTTTTTTGCCTTTTTAAGATCATATATGCACCAGTAGCTAACTTAACAATGTATAATATCTGATATCAGCTGAACTTATTTCTGGGGTCATCTTTAATTGTTTTGTTCATGAATAAAGTTACTAACTGTAGGCAAGATTTCTGGAAGCCAACTGCATATACTTGTGTTCGAGTGTTCATTACAAAGAATTGTCAGTTCTTAAAAGTATAAAGTATGTTTAGTTTGCACTTTGCAACAATAATAATGATGCTTTTTCTAGGAAGGTGGCTTATTCTGTGATTGCCTTTGTTTTACCCGAGGTTAGTCGGGCCTGCAGGCTTTGATTTGGTCCAAACAAACTAATTGCACCCCTACTCTCGATAAACACATCAACATCACAGTCTGTTTCTTTTACATTCTCAATACACGAAATGATCTGATTATGACATTTATAGGGGTGCAAAGAGTAATTCCCTAGTTATAATGTCAGCTGTTAAGGCCTCTTGATTAAAGACTTAAGAAATGTATAGTTTGTTTGCTACCGATGTTTATTTATTTTTTATTCTGATTTTTTGGGCGGTTTGGTTGGGACTTGAGAGGCATAAAAAAACAAAGACTCAATTGAAGACTTGAAACTGAAGATGATGGAGTTTTTCAACAAATAATAGGTTAAAGAGTGTTTCTTAAAAGTCTGGTTCAGGATTGGTTTGGGTCCGGTGAAAGTCATGCATATATACAGGCGCCTTTTGCAAACCATCCGAAGACCTTACAATCAAGGGTTTTTTAGGCTATGTTTGGCAAACTAGCTGATAAGGNATAGCTGATAAGCTAGCTGTTGATTGATAAGCTTGCTAGTAGCTGATAAGCTTGCTTATGAATAAATTATGTTTGGCAAAAACTAGCTAAGGCCATCCACTATGGTGCCAATGGTACCAATTGGTATCAGCTGCCACATCAGCGCCACG
>LUCG01029940.1:0-11011 GCA_001633085.1 Carthamus tinctorius | reverse complement strand
GATGGGGGACACCGGAGACACACACATATGGCCGGAGAAAATGGTTGAGGTTGCCGGAGAAAAAGGGTCGTCGGAAAGTCACCGGAGTGGTGCAGTCGCCGGAATGTCGCCGGAGAAAATGACTGGATGGCTGGAAAAGTCGCCGGAGAAGGGGTGACCGGTTGGTAACCTGTGATAGGAGGTCACGATGCATGAAATGGTAGATTTTGAAACTTTGATGTATTAAATGGTAGTTTTTCAAGTACAATACATACAATAGCAAAAGGTGACAACTTGGATACATTTAAAGATACTAAACCCTTTTTTTTTGTTAATTTTAAGATTTTACAAAATGACCTTCTTAAAGAATAGTTTACGTTGTGGGTTATCCGATGGCATCGGATTGCCTTCGGGTTCTTCGGTAAGCAATGGCAAGACCATTTCCTCTCCATCGGCAAACCCCCACCTCCATTCTTATAAGTTGTTTGACTGGTTTTTCATTAAGTCTTGCATGTATAAATTTATATGTGTAAATTAATTTGTTTATATAGATTAGCAATGTTTTTATTTGGGATGATTTTTTCTTTAGATGGAATGGGCGTATTATTTATTTTGAATGAACAGGTTTGCAAAAACTTTATCTTTCTGTATAAAGCTCTCCTCTAAGAACTTACTAAATAAAGTATTTTACATATTATTAAGCTACCAACAAATTAAAAAGCCTTCAAGAAAATCCAACTTTTTTAATCCAACCATACAAGAGAATACAACATACAACTTACGGGCTATTTGACAGTTGCTGAATGGTTTAGTGATGGATGTTTAAGTTATTAGAATGATTGTGTGGCTTTTATGATATAGTGCAAATGAACTATGGCAGTTTGGCAATCGTTGAGAATGAAATCAAGGCATTGAATTGTTAAAGGAGACTCAAGGTATAAAATTATTCAGAAGAGTTTAGAACCATTATAAGACGGACATTATTTTAACCAAACAAGATTTACCTCTCAACAATTCAAAAATTGTCTATTAATAAAACTGTTAAGAGATAAATAACCTATCCTTTCTCAAAAAAGAAAGAACAAAATAACAAAGAAATCCGAGAAAACCCCAATTCTTTTAATTCAACTATACAAGAGTATTACAATACACAAATACTCAAATACCACTTATCCTTTCTCAAAATGAAAACAACAAAATAACAAATAAAAAAAAGCCCAAAAGAAAACCCAACTGTTTTGGCCCATATTTGAGATGTACTGTGGTACTGTTATGTTTTTTCTTCATAATCATTCAATTTGCTATTTTTTTTCAAACATCTTTTTCATTTACTTAGCAAATTGAAAATTTAATAATAGTGTAAGAATTCTAAAAAAAATGAAACAATTAGATCTTATATTATGAAATTAAAGTGGTTTATAAATGGTAATGACATACAATGTATTCTAGCTAAAAGCACGTTCAAATATTGATACTAATGAATCTAGATGTCAATATCATCTTTCTTTTTTTCCTTTCTAAATGACCCACTAAGGCTTTCGATAGTACAACTTATAAGCCCACAAACCCTCACTGTCATATCACTACCACATCATGTTTACCCATAAGCTCTCACCAAACACTCAATAGAAGTATCACTACCCACAAACCCGAATACCCTTAATCANGTGAGAGAGAGAGAGAGAGAGAGAGACGAACAGGTAGCTGAGGGCTTGCAAACAAGCGGCGGAACCTGTGGCTGAAGCCCGCATGGGGCGGGCGGTACCAAGGGCCTAACAAAGGTTGAAATGAAACAAGATATTTGTGAAATATCCTAATTATATGTTATAAAATAGACATGTAAAACTTAAGCCATGAAAGAAAATAACTATATCTTTTCTATCAACTTAAATATTTAATATAACATAAATCAAATATAGCTATATATTTATTTATTTATTATCATTATCAATCGTTGTTTCGATAACACATTAAAACTTTGTTTCTTTCTTTTTTATAAGCCTTTGGCATTTAGAGTGTCTCATCCCTTCGTTTGCTTTATGTTGATTTACCAACAAACAACATGTGCTTGTTGAAAATACAAAAACTCCGTTAAATTTGACAAATTTCCCTTAAATTTGACGAAACTGAGATAAAAAGCATTTTTAGATAAATCTAAATCTTGATATGGATTTTTAGTTACTCAATTTGTTGTTCTTCACCTACATACATCCAGATGTAACATAATTGATATACTGTTATCAAAAGACGAAAGATATTAATTTTTTTAAAATATTAAATATTTATTAATTGAATAAATATATTGTTATTAGCCCTATGCAAAACACATGACTTTGCCATTGATGAAAGGGTTAGGTAGTTTTCTTTTGGCCACATATATAAAAACTAGTATAATAAAAACTCAAAGATTGGTTGTTTAAAACCAACAAAGAAAAATAAAATGTTTTCACAGAATCAATTAGGCTATGTTTGGTAAACTAACTAATAAGTTAATTTATGACTGATAAGATAGTTTATGACTGATAAGGTAGCTTATGACTGATAAGGTAGCTTATGAATGATAAGGTAGCTAATGAATAAGTTACGTTTGGTGAAAAGTAGCTGATAAGGTAGTTTATGATTGTAAAAGGACAAAAAAGGACATGTTTAAAAATTAGTGGTATAAAACTTACTAAGAGTATATTTGGAATAAAAAAATAAAAAGTCACATAAGTCACCAAAAGGTTAGTGAGAGTAGCTTTTCAAAAAGCTTATAAGTTAACTTATAAGCTAGCTTATAAGTTAACTTATAAGCTAGCTTATGGTCTATCCAAACATATAAAAGACGACTTATAAGTTAACTTATTTTTACCAAAGAATGCTTTAGTTAATATCTTCATAATGAAAATGGTAAACAAACTTATGTAATTTGAGAGAAAAAATAAAATAAAATTTGATAGAATTTCAAGAATCAAGATAATGTAAGAGAAGGAGATGAAATGGCAAAATCTTGACCTTAGATTTGAAGTAGGCGAAAACTTCCAAACAGAGCCGGCCTCTCTCCTTCTAGAATCGTCTTTCATCTCCCCTAAAACCCCTCTTCCTCCGCCTCCAGGGTTTTTGCAATCCAACAATCAATCGCATCTCAACCCAAACCACAAAACTCCTTTTGGGTTTTCACTATCATGGCTCCAGTTCTTAGCAGAAGTTTAACCACGGCTTCTGTATCTCCACTCTTTTCTTCCAACACCAATAACACCCACAATCGCCTTTCTCTCAGAAATGCCTTTTTCCATCAAAATGGTTTGAAAAGCAACACCTTTTCTTGCTCTGGGTTGAAGTGGAAACTCGACAAAAGAGGGAGCAGCGTCGTAGTCAGGTGTGAGGCTTCTGCGGTTGCTGAAAAAGAAGCCCCCGAGGCTTCTGGCGAGAAGCATGAATACCAAGCTGAGGTGGGTTTCTTTCAATTTTATTGCTTTTTGATTGTGTTGGTTGAAATTGGGTTACCAAATTGCATAAAGTTTCTAGGGTTTATTCGTTGTGTTTAAAGATAATGATTTGATTGATTAAGAATCGAATTAGTGGTCAATTGGAGACATCTCCATCTGTTTGTTGACTCGTTTTATCTTATCCATTTGACTTCATCGATGACAGAATTTCACAGCCTAGTGTGTGGTTTAGTATGGTTTTAATCGCTCTTATGTTGTTTTAAATGATAAAAAAGGAATTGGTTTAAGAAAGGATGTTGATTTTTTATGAATAATTATCGAAAATGTTATGCTCATCATGTATTGCCTAATTGAGTTTAGACTTTAGAGACTGTTTTGTTTGTTTGAAAAAATGGTTACATTTGGTATTGTTTTTGATTTTGTCATCTGTTTAAAAACTTGTTAGTGGTTGTGAAGCTTAAATCTTGAATTGCTGGATGCAGGTTTCACGGTTGATGAATCTGATTGTTCATAGTTTATACAGTCACAAGGAAATTTTCCTCCGGGAGCTTGTGAGGTAAAAACATTTATGCTTATTACAGATTTCGAATGCGATAAATGCTGAATTTTAATCATTTAGGTACAAACTTTCATCTTGTTCCAAGTTCTTTAGAGGTGTTATTTGAAATTCAAATGCAAATGCATAAACTAAATGGGTATTGTTTAATGAAACTAGTCAATGTTCTCGAAAGTGACTCGCGGTCACATGCTTCTTTTTTTCACTTAGTAATGCAATGCAAGTGAGTTCTTGAAGAATAAACATTCATTTTCTTTTTATTTCTTTTGCTCCAGTAATGCAAGTGACGCCCTTGATAAACTGAGATTCTTGAGTGTAACCGACTCTTCTTTGCTTGGAGATGCCGGCGAGCTTGAGATACGTATCAAACCTGATCCAGAAAAAGGGACCATCACAATCTCGTAAGATAGTTTATTTCTGTTGAAACTTGTTTGTTATAATGGAAGCGGTTTTTGAAGCGTTCTTTGCTTGTTTTTGTAGAGATACTGGTATCGGAATGACGAAAGAGGAACTAATAGACTGTCTCGGAACTATTGCTCAAAGTGGCACTTCTAAGTTCTTGAGTGCTCTTAAGGTTTCTTGTTTTTTTTTCTTTGTATAAATCATTAGCAAGTTCGTATATTGGTTCGTCAACAATAGGTGGTTCTGAAATAACGTTCTTTACGTTCTTGTGTTGTAGGAGAACAAGGATCTTGGAAATGATAACAGTTTGATTGGTCAATTTGGTGTGGGGTTCTATTCAGCTTTTCTGGTTGCTGAAAAGGTCGTTTATTACATGTTCTTCTTTTAATTGTTTATTAATTTAAAGTTTTTTTTTTATGGATCATTGGTTCGTGGTGGTTGACATAAATCTTCATTTCTTACAGGTAATTGTGTCGACAAAGAGCCCCAAGTCAGACAAGCAATACATTTGGGAAGCAGCAGCTGATAGTAGTTCGTATGTGATTAGGGAAGAAACTGATCCCGAGAAGCAGCTTCGCCGTGGAACAGAAATTACACTTTATTTGAGGGTATTTTAGATGGGTTTCTTATAAAGTTCAATCTTTTAGCAGAATGGTCGTGTAAATCGAACAAGGGGTTGTTAACGTGCATCAAAGATTCTGTTTTTACACAATTCTTTTGTTACAAATCTGCAAAGGAAGCATAGAAATCTTGAAACTGATGTAGAATGTTTCAGTTGCTTTACGATTATATTTTCATATGGGTTATAAGATGAATTGATTGTCTTTTTGTTTGTGTATAGGATGATGACAAATATGAGTTCACTGAGCCAGGCAGGGTTCAGGGTTTGGTAAAAAACTACTCGCAATTTGTTTCGTTCCCTATCTTCACATGGCAAGAGAAATCACGAACAGTTGAGGTAACATCATCTTTTTATCTTTTTCCAGTCTATTTTATGGGCTCCACTTATCCCATTTTTATTTTTTTTCATCCCATTTTTGGTTCTTTCATTGCATCAAAATCAGGTAGAGGAGGAAGAAGAACCAAAGGAGGGAGAAGAAACACCACCAGAGGTAATGAATAGAGGGCAAAAATGGAATCTTGAATTATCTTATTGCTTTAGTAGATTTTATTTGCAAAAACTTATGTCTGTTGGGTGTCTCTGCCGGTTAATTTCTAGGGTGAGAAGAAGAAGAAGAAGACTAAAACTGAAAAATATTGGGATTGGGAACTGGCAAACGAGACAAAACCCATATGGGTAAGTTGAAATACGTCAAAAATTAAATTCCTTGACGGTTTTTAGCCATCGGTTTGCTTATCAATTCGATAATTTGTGTGATTTTGAATGTAGATGAGGAATCCCAAGGAAGTTGAAAAGGAGCAATACAACGAGTTCTACAAGAAGGCATTCAACGAGTTTCTTGATCCTATTGCTTGCACACACTTCACCACCGAGGTATTTTCTTCTCTTCTCTTTTCTTTAAACGTATCAATTGCATATAGTGAAATAACTCATGAGTTGCTTGTTACAACTTTTGCAGGGTGAAGTGGAGTTCAGAAGTGTAATCTACATCCCCGGAATGGCACCAATGAACAATGAAGATGTAGTAAATCCCAAAACAAAGAATATTCGTTTGTATGTGAAACGGGTGTTCATTTCAGACGATTTTGACGGTGAGCTGGTAAGTATCTTGCAACTTTTAACATTTGAAAAACCGTCAAGAAACATAGTTTTACGAAATTGCCTAAATCTGATCATTCTGTACGCAGTTCCCGAGATACTTGAGCTTCGTAAAGGGTGTGGTGGATTCAAATGATCTTCCTCTCAATGTTTCTCGAGAGATTCTTCAAGAAAGTCGAATTGTATGTTGGAAAAACCCATCTTTACCTGATTAAATGAATTATAATACGTTTATTTGTATCTTATGATCCACCAAGATGACATGTTTGTCTTTGGTTTTTTGTACTTCAGGTGAGAATAATGCGAAAGAGGCTTGTTAGGAAAACTTTTGACATGATACAAGAACTTGCCGATAGCGAGAACAAGGAGGTCAAGAAAGATTCCATTTTCTATTTCTGTTTTTGTTTAACGTGTATGTTGTAACTCAAAATTGGACCAAATTATTTCAGGATTACCGAAAGTTTTGGGAGAATTTTGGCAAGTTTGTGAAGTTGGGATGCATAGAGGACACTGGAAACCATAAACGAATAACCCCATTGCTGCGATTTTTCTCATCCAAGAGTGAGGACGAGCTAATAAGCTTAGACGAGTACATTGAGAACATGGATGAAAAGCAAAACGCCATCTATTATATCGCAACAGACAGCTTGAAAAGCGCCAAGTCCGCTCCTTTCTTGGAGAAATTGGTGCAAAAGAACATTGAGGTATGTGTATCCGTGAAATCGGATTCTGATTTCGGTTTTTCTAGTGAATCGAGTCTTAACCCGCTTATCAACGTCTAATCCGCAGGTGCTATATTTAGTCGAGCCTATTGATGAAGTGGCCATTCAGAATCTTCAGACATATAAAGAGAAGAAATTTGTGGATGTGAGCAAGGAAGATCTTGAGCTTGGTAAGTTTTTTAGTAGCATCGGTTGGCGACCCTTTTTCTCGAATTAGTTTGTTTTGCGTCTTCTGAATTGGAAGGTTACCATTGTAGGTGATATCGATGAGGTCAAAGAACGAGAAAGTAAGCAAGAATATATTCTTCTTTGTGACTGGATGAAACAACAGCTTGGTGACAAAGTTTCCAAAGTACAAGTTTCAAACCGTTTGAGCTCTTCTCCATGTGTTCTTGTGTCTGGCAAGTTTGGATGGTCTGCTAATATGGAACGGTCAGTGTTATTATTGTGAATTTGTTGATCTTTTTTTTTTTTTTCCTATTTGGATGTTTATGCTTGATTTGTGTGATTAATTTTTGCAGGTTGATGAGGGCTCAAACTCTTGGTGACACTTCAACTTTGGAATTCATGAGGGGAAGAAGAATAATGGAAGTCAACCCCGACCACCCTATCATCAAGGACTTAAATGTAAGAACCCTTAATTTGTTTTCTACGAAGTCTTGTATAAAGCAAGCTGCCCTGTCTGTGTGGATTTATCTGTGTATATAGATTTAGATTTTTGTTTGGGAAGGTTTTCTCATAGATGAAATGAGTGTGTTTTTTAGTTGGGAGGGGTAGGTTTGGAAAAAACTTTGCTTTCTGCATAAAGCTCTTCTTTAGAAGCTTATTGGATAAGCTACTTTTAATATCATTAAGGCACTGCCAAACAGTCATGTGTAGCTGATTGAAAAAGCTGTGAGCCTCGATAAGTTGATAACAAGCCGGCCCTAACTGGATGTAATGGTATGAATGTTGCAGGCTGCTTGCAAAAACGAACCAGAGAACAGCGAGGCTAGGCGGGCTGTGGAGCTCTTATATGAAACAGCTTTGATCTCTAGTGGTTTCACTGTAAGCTTTTTCTATTAAGACAAAAAGATTGTTTCTTATATATTCATGATGTTATGTATGTTTGTTGACATTTGAGGGTTTGTTGTTGGAATGTTTGATTAGCCCGATAGTCCAGCCGAGTTGGGAGGCAAGATTTATGAGATGATGGCGGTTGCACTTGGTGGAAGATGGGGAAGAGTGGAGGAAGATGAGGCTGTTGCTGCTGCTGCTGATTCAACACCTTCAGACGAGTCCAAGTCCGAAGGCACCGAGACGGAAGTGGTGGAGCCATCGGAAGTGAGGGCGGAAACCGACCCTTGGGAGTAGTTGATTATAGGCAAGGCATGTTAATTTGTGTTTATGATGCAAAATTCACATCCAATTTCAGAGAAAGATGGTTAGGGAGGAAGGAGAGGTGAAAATTTTGGACCGATTAGCATTGTGAGTTATTGTCGATGATCTTATTCATAATGGCCCTTTTTGGGGGAAGTTATCGTCGATGAGTTGCAGCAACTTTATTTATTTTTCAAATGAAATACAGTGTTAGTTGCACGTATAGAATTCTTGATTATCGGTATAAGAGACTTGATAAGTACAAGTTATGAGCTCTAATAATTGGGCAAGTAATCTTTATCGAAGAAGAGAGAACTTAGCGTTTTCTAATAATCTATGGAACAAGAAGAAAAATGTGATTTCTGCGCTAAAAATTAAAATGTGACCAGTTCCATTAGCTTGTCATCTCGTAAACTAGGTAGAATAATAATTTCGCTGAAGGAGCAAAATGCAAAACCTAGAGATGTTCCAAACTTAAAAAGATCATTCCTAGAAAGCATCAACTACTTGTTTAGCATCTAATTCAAACATTATCGTAATAGGTCAAGATCTTAAGACAACATTTAACTGAAAAGTAACTTTTATAACGAAAACAAAATCCTTACAATCCAAATTTTTCAACACAACCATATCCAACGTATATTTAGAATAAGATGATGGTTGTTCAAACATAAGTTTTGAGTTTGTAATATCAAAAAAAAATGCCGTTCAAACTGCTGAGCTGTACTTCATCCATCCGGAGCTTCAAGGGTGAGCTTTACCCTTGTCCTTTGCTGAACTACTTGCCACTAAAACATTTAAATAATACGGGGTAAGCATAAAGCTTAGTGAGCACACGCCTATACCCTATACAATCATGCATACATAACTATAAACACATAACAATACTGGACATGTAGCATAACCATTTCCTTATGGCTCAATACCATCAAGGAACACACATTGACACTTGTACCAGACCTTTTAATCTGCAATTTGGTCCCAAGCAGTGTTGCCACCACAATGGGTCCCATCTTAATCCCTTTACATTGACTTGTACATAACCACAATGCATAAACAATTACACACACATAATATGTATAGAGCACAGGTTGGGTACTCACCTGTCCGAGATGTAAGTAAAGTAAAGCACTTGAACAATGTACAACAATTAGTTCTGAACACCTATAACATACACAATATACAAGAAAATGGCGGATCGTTTATCACTCGGGGGGTTCATAGTGCCTTATCCGAGTTCGAGCCTTCCTGTGCGCATGCCTGGGGTNGCTTTGGCCTGGACACCCTTAAAAAAAAGAACATATCAATGACTATCCAAAAATGGGTTCTAAAATCCATTTCCGACCCCTAGCATTTAACATAGTAAAACTATCCCAATTTCTACCAAACTTCACCAATTACCATCTTTTATACTCCCTTACGGAAAGCCCCTAAAGAAAACCCCAAAACATTGTTGCACGGAAAACTCACCGAATGGAACAGTGGTATCGGTGGGTTATCCGCGGGTGTAACCCGCGTGTTACCCGTGGAACCCCTGGTTCGTCCCCTTCCGCATATTTCCCCAAAATCGAGGGTTTTCACCCCTAATCCCCAATCTCAGTGATTTTAGTCCAAAATCAGTGAAATAGACATATCCTAAACAAGAAATATCTATTGCTAACACCTATACATCACATATAACAAGATTGATGATCAAATTATCATCAGATCACCCAATCTACAATCCCAATTTTACTTCTAACATGAACTTGCTACAAGAAAGAGCGTAAAGCACATACCTGAGTAGAATTCACAACACAAGACTGGATTTTTTGTAAGGCCTGTGGGGGATGTAGATGGTATCCCATTCACCCCATGCNGGCCGAATTTAATTTCAGTTTCATATTGCCAAGGATGTAGTCTAGACGAAGTCTAGATGAACCTTATCTAAAAAAAGACTGGATTTTTCTTTGCTATCCTCCAAATATCGATCTCACACCCTCTAATCAAAAGCCAAAATCGCCAAACTACTTTTCTCTCTTCTCTGGAAATCGACCTAACATAGTAGAATAGGGAAATTTAGGATTTCCTTCCCTTATATACTTGCCACTACCAACCCTTAGCTTTCAAATTAACCAAATTAGCCCCTGAAGTCTTGCAATTGACATATCCAACCAAACTATCAACTTAACCTCTACTAATTCAGTTAAATACAACAATTCTAAATTTGGGGCGTTACAATTACCTTAGGAAACCTAATTCGGCAGCTCAAAGCACAACTATAAGCTCAAAAATCTAGTACACTTAGATTGATGTATGGAATGGACGATTGCATTAAAATGAAATTAATTTTTAAGGATGTTTTTGAAACTAGTGCCTGCTATTTTAGCATTTTGGGGCTGTTTGTGAAACTTTATCCATGTAACCATTTGCCAATTTTGTTACGCAAAAATGTAAATTTTCACAAAGTACACGTGTGTTCTGTTTGTTGGTTTTGAGATGTTAAAAGACAAAGTACTTTTATATATTATAACATGTGTAATATTTTGAACGGGTTAGGGTTAGACTGTATGCACTTATACTGTATAAGTATAAGACATGTGTTCTCTTTGTTGTTAAAGACGCGAGTTTGCTCGTAGGATCGTACGATTCTACGAGCCTAGCCTACGAAAACTAGCCGAGTCGCACGTAGGATCTTTCAGAGGTAGCATTGTATTCGGGTCGCTTGCCGATTCTATGGTTTGGATGGCATTTAAAAAAAAAATTCTTAACCACCCCCATCTATTGAGAACCTTTTAATTGTGGCATGAAAAGTTTCTGTTTGTTGTCTCATATTAGGGAAAGAAATAAAATATATCACATAAAA
>LUCG01029930.1:0-10052 GCA_001633085.1 Carthamus tinctorius | reverse complement strand
CAATGTGGTCTGGGATACCTCTTCCAAAAAAAACATGTATAAGTTCTAGGTTTTTAATTCAATTATTTATAAGAAACTAGACCATGCTTTTTTTCAGGTAAATATTAGGTTTTTGTGTGAAAATGGACTTGATTGAACTTTTTCAACCCACTCTTTCACAAATAAACTTAGCCTCATTGAGGTTTTAGGTTTGGTCCGGGCTTAGGTTTTGGGCTTACCAGGCCTGAATCCTTTCACATTTGGCTTTGAAATTTTTCTGGACCTATAGGTGCATAGCTCTGATTATGTTGGGCAAAGCCATTCCTTAGCTTGTTAAATTAGTGACTTTTTGATTAAGTTGTTTAGGGTTTTTAATCAACAAATGTAAAATTATAGCTCATCTTGGTGCCTTAAAGGACAAATAATATGTTGCATCATCGCCTCTATATATAATTTGCATATATATACATCTCTGTTATCTCATTTGGCATTCTAATCAAAAGTTTTAGCTGTAACAGGGTCTTCAAAAAATTTGGAATGTTCCTGCGCTTTGCTCAAGTCCTCGTGTGAAAATGGTACTTACCAAAAGGTCATGATCATTGGTGGTGACTACGACGGGTGGAAAGTGCTCGTCTTTCTTAATCTCGGGCTCAGCGATAAGTTGCAATGCCTCTTTGTCTTCAACTCGTTCGTTATTTTTCTCGCTTTCTTGAGCGTCATCATGTTCTACTTGTGGATCATCTCCAATATCCTCGTACTCCTGATTTCGTTTCAAACAGACAATTCCAACCGATAAAGCCGTTTTCAAGTAATTCATGTTTTAGTATACAAGGAAATGTGCGTACCAATCTCTTCATTAAAATCGAAACCGATGGAGCTTCTCTAATATACTCCTCCATTGTCGTAAGAAATGAAGGTGGCGGCTAAAAAATATCGAAAAATGTTAAGCGAAGAAAATACATGCGCGATTATCGACAAGACTCGAACATACTACAGGAAAATGGGTTTACTAAACAATTGTTAACCTATAAAAGTGTTAATATAAGTTTATATGACGTTTTGAGCGTCTTAATAAGTGCTTTAGCACGACACACTTTTTAAAAAGGTGTCATTAATTTTATATATGATACTTTTTGGGAAAAAAATGTCATATAAAACACCTCTTTTTATAGGACACATGTTCTTTTATGAGACATTTAAAAAATATATTATACAAAAAATTAATAGTAGGTTTTATATCAAAGTGTTCTAAGAAACTTGGTAAAACATCCAAAATAATCTTATAAACTCATTATGACACATTTATGTTAGATGATATATAATTGATTGATTTTATAAATTTAAGTCATACAAAACCAGTCTTTTTTGTTGACACTTGGGAATTTCTTTTTTGCATCTTAGAAAATCTGATCTTGTTGTATGGGGTTGAAACTCTAGGTTTATTGGCAATCGGTTATTTACCTGTTTCAATGTCGGAAATTGGAAGTTCCTTGCAAGATCCAAGTGTCGACAATAGTCATAGAACTCAGCAAGGTACTCAGCCTAACGAAAACGAAAATAACGTAAATGGATTGCACAATTCTGTATAAATGTCAAGAATCAGGAAAAGAAGTGAATACCTGTTTTCCCGCTTTCTTGTAGATATTCAAAGCTTTTACAGCCTCGGGTCTAGGCATGTCGAAAAACTAGCACAAAATAATATAGATCTCGTTAGCGATTGGATCGGCAAAAAAGGACACAAATTAATTTGGTCGAATATGAGCAAGAAATATCTAAAAACATACCAAATCGACAAGATTTATGATCCCATCATTGATGGCACAATAGATCTTGAAGCTTTCTTTGAGAACTAGGGCCAAAGCATATTGCACAAGATAGTTATAGTAAGCCGCTCCTTCGGGCTACAAAAAACCCCGATTTGTTTAGTGCATTTCGGTTCATGAAAGCTGTGGAAACAAAATCTAAGAAACCTGAAACAAGTTTGAGAACGATCTGTTAATCTTGAATGTTTACCTGACATCCGATGAGACGATGAAGAAGTTGTTGCATCGTGGGTAGTTGCTCCACTAGCTCCTCCCCACTCATAAGTCGAGTTCGACTATACGCCTTCACAAAATCGTGGTCAATTACAAATAAATCCGGTGTTTTCACAACAAAAAATGCAAATAGTTGAAAATAGTTGTGACAGCCCGATGTGTCGCTATTTGTCACTGTGACCATTTATTGGATTTGTTTACGCTTTTTTAAGTTTATTATATTTATATACAACAAAAATCAATGAAACTAAGTACTTTTGACGAGACTTAAAATTTTGACCTATAAGGAGGTTGTTATCCACTGGATCATTAACTATTTACTTTGGTTTGTTAATGTTTTAAAGCATCTCCAACAGCTTTCTTTAAATAGGAAGGGGAAAAGAGAACTTTGAAAATTTTTAACCTTTTTTTGTTCCCACGACTTCTTTAGAAATGAAGAAAACATGGGAGAAACTGAGAGTGAATAATTATCTTTTTGTTTTTATGAAGAAAAGGTTTTCAAACTAGCAATAAAATTAAAAGGATGAAACTGAGAGAGATTTTTTTTATATTACTGAATATTTTAACGTTATTGAAATATTTCATAACTGAGAAATTGTCATAATTGAATATATTTTTTAGAAATACACTTATGTAGAAAGTGTTGAAGATGTTCTTAGATTACAATAGGTTAACCCTTGCAATCTTATTTAAAAACGTAACATATAAAATAGAAAATGCAATGCACCTTGCCTAATCCGGATGCGTATTTAGTCAAGCGCTCGGACTCGATGTCGTATTTTAACACCCGAAAACACTCTAGCCGCTCTTCAAGAAACATTGCATACGTTCGAACAAACGCAGAGCAATCCCAAGCTTTTTTATTTCCCAACATCATTAATTATGTTAGAAAATAAATAAGACGATTGATTGTTAACACACATACATGTGCGTGCAAGCGCGCGCGCGCACACACACACACATATATAGTTGTAAAAGAAGGGTTAATGTTGTTTTTACCAAGAGCGCTCGAGTCGTCTTTGAAATTCGGGATCTGAAAAACTCGTGATCGATGCATATAATTCAGTAACTCTTCTTTGAACGAAGGATCGCCTTCCCTTAACGTCCTATGAAACACTATCAACGTCTTTATGGCAACCTACATAAATCAAAACCGTCAAGAAAAAAATCACTTGAGTTTCACCACAAAAATGAGACAAGTACTAAAGCCATAATTCATCGCGAACGACCAAATAGTCAAATTCCATACATATGTTCTACTTTTTCCGAAAACACATTGCACATGCGTCACAAATTATTATATTTTGCTTCATCTTTTGTGTCGTAAATAATTTTGCTGAATGACCGAGTGTTCATGTTACAGTAGAGGCCAAAAGGATCAATTGAGAATGCTAATTATTTAATAGAATGTAAAAAAACCAAAATTAATGGTAAAATGAAAGTCGCGTAAATCACATGTGATTATGTACGTGATGTTAGTATAAAAACATGTGTAATTCAATTGTTTTTCTTTTACTGTTAAATAAATATTGTTCTGGTTTAAATCAAATCTAATACAGTATTCAAGGAAACTTACGATCCAACTTCTAGTTTTCGATAATCTCCTTGAAAGTGCATGAATACAATAGGCAACATCAGCTCGTGGTGCAAGTGCGCACGTGGCAGAAAAGATATCTACCATGCAAAAACAAAATAACAATGTTGAAATCAAATCAAATCAAATAAAAAAAAGTTAAGAATTCATATATCAAGATCAAAATAATAAGAGTTTCATGAGACTAAGAATTCATATAAAGATCAAATTTTCAATAATTAAACCGAATTATTATATAATTAAAGATAAACTTACAATCTGTATATGTGTAATTGATGATATGAATATTTACAGATTAAAACTCACTTCTAACATGTCTTTCTTTCGGCAAACATTCAACGTGATTCGTAGCTTTGACGATGGCAATATCCAAATCCTTTTGATCGATCGAAATATATTGAAAATCCAAATTAAAAAATTATTAAGATTTTTAATAAAAAATAATGAAAAATTAACAATGATTGGAATATGAACACACCTTGAATTCGCTATGGACCCTGGCAAGACCAACCTTGGTGGAGTCCTTGAGAGCCCCAAAGGCTTTTCTGAAGGTTTCAAATGTGCCCATTAAATTTGTCGGAAATTTTGTTTTATTTTTGTTATTATAAATTTGAATCATTGGATCATTTGTGGATATGAATATCAAATCTGAAGACGACGATGAATATTGGAAGAGGGTTTTTGTCGTTGTTCCTCTTTTTTCTATTTTCTGGTTTGATTTCAACAACCAAAGTCTCTCTTATGATTAGAGAGAGAAATTAGATCTAGTTGAATTGGATTTTGTAGTAATTTGTTTGTATTAACTAAATTACATTTTTGGTCCCTCATGAATAGATGTTTTTTCTTTCGTGTCTCGAAAGGTAAAAGTACACTTTTGGTCCAAAACTGAGTTTTTTTAGCCCATATCAACCCTCTCACTGACGCCGTTCAAAATGGGTCCCCCGTTCAAAATGGGTCCATTAGTGGTACCATGTGCCCCTCACGTGAGGGGCATTTTCGTCATTCCACTTTTCCCTCTTTTTTCCCTTCTAGTTATTTAACAATACCCAACTCGTCTCAATTAGACCTTTCGATCACCACACTATCAAAACCATCATCACAACCCTTATTTATCTTCAACAATCGATAACCTTGGAAAGCTTTGTTTCAAGATTATGGGTCGAACTCGATGACAAATCCGAAGCAGCACAGATGATATCGGTTACCTAGAGATATACGGTATGTACAAAATTCTTCAATGACTTCAGAGTTTGATCAATATTCCTAGTTAGGTTTCTTGATTTCTTTTCGTATTTCAAAAACACGGGTATATATCCAAACCTGATCTCCTTAAAGATACATCATGGAGGAGTGTTCACAAAGAAACCTAGAAGAGCCTACATTAGTGGTAAAACCCAATATGTAGACTTAGAGGATACTGATGAGTTTATGTCCATAAGAAAAATACAATGCTTATTGATATAGGTTACAATCATGTGCCTATGTATTATCACTTTAGAGTTCCATATTTGGATTTAGATTTAGGTTATGGCCTCAAACCTCTAGGCAATGATGAAGATGTATTACAGTTTTTGAAATATTTTCCTAAATGCATGCTTGCTGATGTATTTATTGAACATTGGAGGACAAGCCTTACTGTTTTAGTTAACAATGTTTTATCCATTATAATGTTTTGTGTTAGACACATTGGGGAAAACATGAAGATTCAATTGAAGGGCAAGGTGTTTCAGGACCAACTTTTGAAATGTGCTAATGCTACTATTTTACCACATTTTGAACAAGCCATGGAGGAGATGAGGAAGTTGAGAGCAGATGTGTATCAGTGGTTGAGGCAAATCCCTCATCAACATTGGAGCAAGGAAGACTTCACAGGTATTTACTTAACAATGGTCTTAACTATTTAGTTAACAATGTGTGAAGCATATTTACAATTATCAAAATTTTCATAGGAAGATGTCATAATGTTGTTCTCCTAAACAACATGTGTGAGGTATTTAACAATAAGTTGGTGGATGGGAGGGACAAACCCATCTTCACAACCTTAGAATATGTTAGACAATATCTACTGAAAAGGATGGCAAGGTTCAGAAGGTGGTAAATACTTATGATGGGTCCCTTACTCCAATAACCACAAAGATTTTGAATTCAATCTTACAGGAAGCTAGAAAGTATTATGTTATATGGAATGGTAATGACATGTATGAAGTGAGTGGTCCCTCTTATGACCAATGCATTGTCAACTATCAGAATAAGTATTGTTTTTGTAGGATGTGGGAATTGAATGTAATTCCATGCGAGCATGTAGTGGCTGTGATGTGGAAAATGGACCAAAATGGTATTGAAGTTGGACTACCAGAAAGCTTAGTCCATATTTCACACTGCTTGAAAACATGGAAGAAGATGTATTCCTTTAAACTTTCACCGATCAACGGAAGATTGATGTGACCTAAATCAAATTGTCCCACAAGACTGCTTCCCCCAAATCATCACTCTCAGATAGGCAGGCCAAAAATGGAGCGGAAGAAGACAGTGGAAGAGTTGAGTTAGCTTCAAACAAGGTGCCAAAGCATGGAGTGAGAGGAAAATGCACCAAATGCAAGCAACATGGACAAAATGCAGGAACTTGTCAAGGGAAAGCTAGTAGAAGTTAAGGGCACATTGCTAGTGGTAGTCAAGCTTATATGGTTTGTGTAGAATCTGTCTTATGTACTTTTCTTTTGGGAAACCTTCTTTTGGTAAATGTGGAATATGTTGGTATGTATTTTGAATACTAGTAGTTAATGTTGGTATCTATTTTGAAGACTAGTAATTTATGTTGGTTGAATTCAAGGTTTCCAATTTTCAATGTGACAAATTTGGTATTGAATGAAATTCCATCTGCATACTTTAATTATGTTTGAATTCAATTGGTTTGTTCAAGTGCATACAGGTTGAACATGTTTGTTCAAGTTTAATTATGTTTGAATTCATACAGGTTTGTTCAAGTGCATACAACTTTGGTACTTAACAAGGTTTCCATTTGCAAGTTTTATTATGTCATTTACTCGAGTGAGTGTCATTTCCATGTGCATACATGTTGAACATGACTGGTTTGGTAATCAATTGAGTGTCATTTACTCATTTACAGTTTCATTTACTCATTTATAGTTTCAACAACTCAATTGAGTGTCATTTATTCATTTTTACTCAATTTAATTCCAAGACCAACTGTTTTCTTCAGCGACTCAATCAAACAAACATTAACAAAACATGTTTCCATTAAGTAACCTTCAATTTCTTACAAAAGTTGCCATCAAGACCAAAAGATAATTACACACATCAGCTAAACAAACAACCAAAAAAAAACCCATCAACATCAAGGGTGAAAAAACAAATGAGTTTCCATCTTCGAGCTTGCTTCTAAATTTCTTCTAGGTCACCTTCAAGCTTGTTCTTTGCCTTCAACAACCCATTTATAATTGCAGTTTGTCGGGAAGAAAATGGGGTCTCGACCCAAGAGAAAAAACCACAATTCCGTACCTAACAAAGAATAATGCACAAAAACGAAGCAAAATCAAACATAATTCCATACCTAAATCAGACTAAAAATGCACAAAATCGGACCAAATCCTACCATTTTCGAATAGTTGAATCGGTGACATGGATTTCTTTTTATCAATGATGTTCGAGTTACAACAGGTATACCACAGTAACAATAAGTAACGGGGTTATTGGAGGAACCATTTTTGGTTTGAGAGTCTTTGATCAGAGTGTGAACAGAGAGATAGAGTGAGAGAAAGAAAGACAAAGTATTAAACAAATGAACGTTGGGGTTTTTTTAGTTTATAAAAGAGGGAAAAAATGGAATGACAAAAGGGCACATGGTAGCACTAACGGACCCATTTAGAACGGCGTCAGCGAAAGAGGTTGATATGGGCTAAAAAAACTCAATTTTAGACCAAAAGTGTACTTTTAGCTTTCGAGGGAAGAAAAGCAAAAAGCAGCTATTCGTGAGGGACCAAAAATGTAATTTAGTCTAACTTTTATTAGTAATATCAAATTTTAATTGTTTTTTATTATAATATTATAATTTTTTATCAAAGTTTTGAAAATAATTATTTAAGGAATTAACATACTATTAAAGTTGTGTTTGGCAAAAATAAGCTAGCTGATAAGCTAGTCTATCCAAACATGTACCTTAAGCTAGCTTATTGAAACGCTAGTTAGAGTAGCGTTTCAGGAGCTTTTTCCAGCCTTTTACAATTATACCCTTATTAATATTAATTATTATACCCCAATATATCATTTTTAGTCATTTTACATACTCATAAGCTAGTTTTTGCCAAACATAATTTATTCATATGCTAGCTTATCAGCTAGTTTGCCAAACATAGCCTAAATAATGTATATCTTTTAATTCGACGTTGCCTTATGTGTGTACGACTTTTTTTTAATTATTTTAATTCTATAAAATTAACTAATAAATAAGTGATAAACATACTCTTGATCTCTATTATTTAGCCGGCCCATGGTGCTGGTGCAATTCAGTCCATGATGTAGCCTAGTAAATCGGTCGACCCATGATGTGGCTTTGGTCGGCCCATGATGCTTTTGATCCAAATATCTTGCGCATATGATCTTATCATCGGGCTCACAACCCGTTTAACTATCTAAGCTTGCTTCTTGGATTCGCGATTTGCAATTACGATCCCATCTTGATCTCTATAATTTGGCCGGCCCATGGTGCAATTTGGCCCATGATGTAGCTTGGTAAATCGGTCGGCCCATGATGTGGCTTTGGCCGACCCGTGATGCTTTTGATCCAAATGGCTTGCGAATACGAGCTTAAGTGAAGAAATTAACCCGTTTGATAAATGGTTCGGCCGGTTAATGAAGTCTTCGGCCCATATAGTAGCTACGGTCCAATGGCCTCATTTTGATTCGGTGCACCACCATTCTTCGATTAATTTATCGGTAGTAACATAAACGAGTTTAACTAAATTTACTTTAAACAAAGCAATTAGTTTAGTAAATTGTCTAGCCCAATAAACAAAAGCGGTCAACCCAACAACCTGTTGTGATTTTAATGTTTTTGATCGTAATTAAAACAATCCCAACGAGAGTAAAATAAAACGTGTTCAACAATTGTCCCATCATAATGAAATCGGGCCCAAAATTAGAAGTAAAACAGGAGTTCGTGAAGTGTGCAAATAGGCCGACCCATATGGAAAGTAAATTAGCCGGCCCAACTACAAACTTCGGCTCCAATGCCATCGGTCCATCATCCGTCCAAAAAAACTTTCTTCATGTCGTGCGGTCCAAAAATAGCCCACGGTCTTCTTCCATGATTTGTACAGAATTGGCCCATCTACATGCCATCCAAGCCCAAAAAATATAATCTGCAAAAGTTAAATATTGCATCAAAATGTTGTAGTTTTATTGACTTTTAGCGTAATTGCATGTAACTATTATGTGGCGTTTGGTTCGCAGAATATTTTTGGATGGAATGGAATCCGTCAAACGAATTTGACTTTGAAGGAATTGGAATGGAAAGTTGTCAGGTTTGACCACCTGTTTGGTTGGCAGAATTAGAATGAAATTTGTTAAAGGAATTGGAATTTGTCTGTTTGGTTCAAAGAATGTAGTTTGAACTTTGGAATTGGAATTAAATTTTGGTAAATGACTAAAATACCCTTTTAATAATTTTAATTTTTTAAGCCCAAAATAATTTAATAAATATTCATTGGCTACTTTATTTTTTTTAACAAAAATAAAATAATTATTAAATAATTTAAGAAAACAGTTATTTAATAATTTAATAAATTAATTAAATTAAATAATGGAATGTAACATCCCAATTTCTAACCCGATCGGGTTATATTGCATAAAGAGCAACTAAGATAGTTACAATACATACTAGTAACGGTTATAAACAACCATATGATTTGGGTATATAATATTTACAACCCAAAAGTAACTATACTAAGGTAATGCTGTATGCAAAAGTTATCTTCCAAAATTTCCACTTTTGCCTCTCAGCCCGGATAATCACCCAACCTGTCTCTAGAACCTGCCACAGAATAACAAACGTGGCTGAGCAAAAACTTAGTGAACAGATCAACGAAATCAACAATAAACAATATAGGGTAAATACAGATTATCCCTATAATCACGAAACGATAAAGTAAATCAATCGAATATCACAAAGGTATAACAAGGGGGTTCACGTAATCATCCCATTCCATAGTTCGTGTTATTCAAGTTCACATATTCACCAGAATACACTGAACCTGTTCTTCCAAAAGAATGTACGGTCCTATGGGCNAACCTGGTTCTGTTCTGTTCCTAGGATATCCATCCGCGCCCATGGCCTGATCAGGGCCAGCGCACTACCCGCGCAAACACGAGGACGCCATAGTGATTGTAGCCACCATGGAAGCATCACAACGTCGGTGCCCCTGACG
>LUCG01029855.1:658-17800 GCA_001633085.1 Carthamus tinctorius | reverse complement strand
ACTAAGTAAAGTTACAGGATCATTATCATTTCATCAGGTCTTAGGAGAGCTGGATCAACACATTTGTCACCAAACATCAGGTGATCGTGGAGATCCTCTGGCAATACCCTCTCGCATATGCTACGAACGCCATTGAGCACATCCCGGAGATCTACGTGCAACAACTCTAGAACACGATCGTTTCGAAACCCATGAAGGCGTTCCCACAATTGTAGCAAGGATTAATCAGACCGATGTTGCATTCATGGTGGACGATCTTCGTCATATCCTTCATCTTCCGGAACCTGCTGTCGGATTCGACCAGCCATTCGCGGACCTCCTCTCGGTGCCTCACCTTCTTGACGGCATCCGATCTATGGGCTTCTCAAAGGCACTAGCACATCCCTCAGACTTGGTGGTAACTTCCTTCCAGCCAATATGGGTGACTATGTTCAACTTGATGAACAGATGCTTATCCTGCAAGACACGAGGAGTCGACATGGGCACCACGACCTTCCTCCATATGTTTCATGCCATCACCTACGGCCGTCAGATCGACATTGCTGCTACACTTTGGACAGATATCGTTCATGACATCACCACCCACCGATGCACGCACTCGCCTGTTCCATGGGTGCGGTTCTTCCAGCTTATCATCAAAGATCACATGAACTACACACCAGAAGTACGTCATCCATCCGGGAATCCAGTAACCGCTGCGTTTTCGCTGCTCAGGATGAACCGACGCTCCACATACGAAGGTATACCTACGATATCTGTACCGGTTCCTGTACTAGATACTGTAGACCAGACGGCAGAGAGCGTCATAGGTTATAGGGCTTCCCTAGGTCTAGGAGACATGCGTACGGACAAGCCAGAGCCAGAAGGTCCTACCCAACGCATGAAACTCGTCCATCAGATTGGCCCTCGTACCATGGGTCGAGGGTCTCGGGTCACCATGGGAGGTGGCTCCGGAATGGGAGTGTGGAGAGTAGACGTGAGGGAACACCCGGGTACGGTAGTAGGGTCATCTGTGTCTGCACATACATCGACCGAGCCCACTAAAGGGGGAGGACCAAGCAACTTTGAACGAACAACTTTTCCACCGCCACTTCAGTAACCTAGAAGGATCATATTCAAGCGTCTTTCCCTTCCACCACTACAATCTCAAGTACAAGAGACTCAAATCCATCAGTCACCTCCTCAAGTGACTGATGAGGCCATCAATGCAGTCACACAAGAACCTACAGGTGGCTCGTCCTCCATCGCTCCTACGGTTATCCCCGTCATTCCTGAAGATCCGTCAGGTGACCCTAGTGATAGCTCTACATCTTCAGAGGCCAATGGATTTGACAGTGGCCCTAAAGATGTTCCAAAGGACAGTGGTGATAATTCCGGATCTTCATCCGAAGTAGAAAAAGAAGAAGGTGAGGAAGGTGGAAAAGAAAACGAGAGTGAGAGTGAGGGTGTAGGTGAGTGTCCAAGTCAAGAAGAGGCCGGTGTTGCAGAGGCTCGCCAGGAAGAATAGTTGGTAGAGACCCGTCAAAAGACCGAAGAAGAAGAGGTCCAAGGGGTTGAAGAGGAAGAAACCCCGTCCGTGGATGAGATAACCGTTGATAGACGCTTTCGAACCTTCTCCATAGTCGGCTACGAAGGTGTCCCTTTCTACTATCCATGGACATTTGGTGTCCGACTTTTATCAGGCCCGGTTGTAATCAACATAGAGGTAGCCACATCCTCTACCAACCTGCATGAGTTGCGGGAAGGTATTGAACAAGACGCCGACAGCCAACCGGCACTTCTGCACACCTCAACCACTCACACCACCGTATCTTAACAGACGGTGGTTTCATTTTCTCACGGGGATTTAGCACAACTTCCACCGAGCACTCACTCGGAGTTGGTTGGTGTTGAGCTAAGAGAGAAGTTTCCCCAACTCTCGCCTTCTTTGGATGCACATCGAGTCCTAGAGCCACTCATTTCAACATCTATGATGTCTTCTTTTCTTAGGACACAGTCGCGTGCATCGACCGCTTGGAGTTTAAGTAGCTCAGCCGGAACGGACGTAGTTCTCATGTCTCACGACGTAGTTCGAGGATTGTCCGGAAGTATTGTCGTTGCTATGACTACGCCAGCAATGGACACATGCCGAGTTTCATCCTTTACGGGTGTTACTTCGTCACTCGGTAACCTAAGTGGGCTGAGCGTTATTGCCCCAGAGTTCGTCTCAATGGAATATCTAGACGGCGCCTTAAAGGCTGTCTTTACCAAGACGGAATCATTGGAGCAGAGGGATGCCGAATGCCAGAGGGAAGTGGATGAACTGCGCCGCCTTGCTAAAGGAAAATTAGTGGCAACCGAGCCAGAGCCACCAGTTCACTCCACAGCAACTCCTGTTTCATCACCACTCTGACTTGCACCGCCCGCGTGGATACCGCACTGGACCTCTGCTAACGATGATCTCTACACTGCCATTGAATTCAACACAATGGTTCTTGGCTTTTCTAGGCAGTTCTCCGACCTAGAGGAAAAGGTCAGGGCTCGGGATGCACAGTTGGAGGCAACAAATGCCCGTATTCGAGAGCTGGAGGCTACCTGTCATGCTCAGTCTTAGCAAACGAGGCGGAAACATGACGACCTGGACAATTCGGATCGTCATGAGGGGGCGACTCCTGCAGCAAAGAGACTTCACATCAACCTCACCTCTGCCTCTAGATCAGCTTCAGTGCCTCCGTCAACCACCACTCCAACTCATCCGGGATCCACTCCTCATAATGTGGACTCCTTGGGTGACATAGGGGATCAGCCCCTTCGACATTGAGCAGCACTTGGAAGACGTCACGTTAGGGGATTTTGAGCGTTTAGATGTTGACCTGACGGTTGAAAAGCCTGAATGTACCAACATAGGTGATTAAAATATTGATGATGAGGAATCGACCACTGATTGTGACATGCTTGATATGGATACACCTACCACAGACTCTACTAGGCCAGAGATCAGCAAAGAAGCGCGAAGAATACTTCATCAGCTTGCCAGTAGCTTCTTTTTTGCACAGTCAGGGGAAGAGGTCATCAGTACAGACGAATACGACAGTTCCTCACATCCATTTAGCCAACCATTCTCACTGCGACTGACACAGCTCAGCCAGATTCAGATTCAGCTCTTCCCAGTGATTAGTCAGAGAATCCACCAGCTTCAACCACACCGGCCATCCCTAAGATAATTCAAGTCCAGTGGGAGAACACAATCATCTTCCAATCCTTTCTGGAAGAGTCATTCACAAGGATCTTCTAGAAAGAGAAGTTACATCCCTGATCATTTGCTGTGAGATGTGGAGTATCTTATCTGACGCCCAAGAGAAGACAGACGGCTTATGTGCACGCTCGAGGGCTCAGTATTGCGAAGTATGGCGACAAACGAACCAAGAGAGGATTCATTAAGGTTGTTGATGTTAAATCTTTTCGCCACGGTATTCGTTCCTTCTTCGAGTTCTTCGTCCTCAGATACAGTCAGATTTATCACGGCCAACTTGTGGACTTCAACTTCAAAGAGGCAGATCTAGAATCCATGGACCTGGAGGACATTCTTGTGTTGATCAACCACTTTCAGGGTCTTGTTCTTCGTCCTCGGAACATCCTCAACCGCCTTGAAGCCTTGAAGAGGTACATTGGCCACTCCATCAATTCTGTGTGTGTAACCGATTATCAAATGGCGATCGAGAACAAGACTCCGTAGGTAAACCTGCTCCAACCTGATCTAACCTTGAAAGACATCTATCAGTATCCACTCTACTTCCCAATCGACTCGCCTGAGCCTGGAATCGCGTACATAAACCGGAAGGGCGACAGGAAGTTCTTGCGCTTTAAAGAACTATCCAAGTACTGCGATGGTACTCTGATCTATGTTCACAACACTCTTCACCATCCTCTGAACACCGAAAAGCTTCCTGATTTTAGGTGGGGAGACAGAACGAAGAGGGTAACTGACGCGATAGAGGAATTAGAAGACAAGCTGAAGGAGCGAATGATCTACAGGCGTGTGGTAATGGCACTGAAGCTGCGGAGGAGGACAGTCACTACATGGGAAGAGTACCTACAGCTGTCAAAGTGGGATCCGAAGTTGAGCACACCACCCCCTTCTAACTTCTCTCCAAAGGGGGAGATAGTTAGACCCAAACTGATATTGTCAAGAAGTTAGAGGGCCTTTATGTTACTTTTGTTTTCTTGTATTTCCTTTGTAATAGTTTAGTTCTTACTTTTTATTTTCCTTTAAACCCCAAGGGGGTATTGTGTAATTTCCTTATTTGACTTATAAAAGGAATGACATAATCAGTAATCAATACGCCGCATACGTCATTTTTTAGTACATTCCATATCTTGAGTCGGGTATTGTATTCTTCACCATTTTACATCATATTTCTCTTGATTTGTTGTCTGAATCATTGTGCATCCATCTTTCTCATTATAGATTAGGAATCACAATTTTAGAAATTGATTTGTAATTAAATTTTTAAAACTATTTCTTTAATAAAAAATTCAATAAAAAACGTGAATAATATTAAATTTTAGAGAAAAATACACTTATGGTTCTTAAAGTTTTTTTTAAGGATTGATTAGTCCTTCTTAACGATTCTAACGAACTTTGTTATAAATACACTATGAATGTTATAAAATAAAATAAAAAGGTTAGGGACCATCTATATAGATAGTTTGTTTTAGAGACCAAATCCAAAGTTTAAGCAAACCACAAGGACCACCGGTGTAATTTAGTCAAATATAAATATAGTAAATAACATGCATGAATTAGTATTCAAAAACATTTATTTACATTGATTTATACACATTTTATGTTACATATATGTTCCAATTTACACATTTTTGTACATATCATTAGTTATCATGTCATTTTTGCCCATATTTGTGCATATCTTAATAAAATCAACAAAGGTACTATCCTTTTTTTAAAGAAAGAAAAAATTTCTGAAAATCATCAATTATACAAACGGTCCATAAATTATCAAAACCTCATCACTTATGTTACTAATATGAACCCCTAATCAAAAGAACTCAATAGTTACCGCATTTATATTTATCTAACTTCTCTTAATTTTTATTTTTATTTCTAAAAAGAGACTGGAGTTGGTGAAACGATGAAAGATTAATGTTATTTAGGTCGTCCCACATTTATAGTAAATTGAAAACATTAAAAAACAAAGATGTGTATATAAATGATTGATTGGTGTTATTGAAAATTTGCGAATTGGTGTTATTGAAAAATTGTGAAATGGTGTTGGCTAAATATAGTTAAACTCAAGTTTAATGATTAAGTAAATAAGTTAATTTATATATCAGCTTTTTTTCTCTTCATTCTTTTAAACGATTTCAAGTTATGTTTAATGATTTTAACATTAACCTTTAAAACTCATCGTTGGATCATTTTAGCCAACATTCCAAACTCACTGGTTGACTTATTTCAGCCAATTGTCTTTAAGTAAAAATGTTAATCATACAAAATAAAAAATAAAAAAATCTATATAAGGTTTAAGGTATTTTTTTTAAACAGCAAACATTTTATTACCCAAAAGGAAAACACTTCATATAAGGTTTAAGAAAATCTATATAAAGTTTAAGTATTTTAAAATCTTGAAATATGTATGATTTTAGTTATTTAACATTGATGTGATTTAAGTATCAAAATTATTGATGTGATTTAAGTATCAAAATCTCTCAATCTTTATATTTATACATATGAAAGGCACAACTAAGGATATTTGAGTTGGCATTTTGAGAATTGAATATTCTCAAATACTGCATTGAGATATTGTTTTAGTAATCTCGCAATGTTTAAGAAATGTCAGGTTTGATAATAAAATGGCTATAAGAAAGATAAATGAATGACTTTGAAAATTTAAAATGTTTACTAGCTAAAAATATCTTTTAACTAACTTCTCAANATATAAATTAAAAACACTTATACCTTTGTGTTTCCTTTTGTATACATACAAAATAAATAACCAACAGTATTTGAGTTGGTAATGTTTGCTTATTTCTAAATCTTGCATTATGATGTTGTTTTTAGTCCTCCTACGTTGGCGGAGAATGCAATATTGAATATTTTTAGGTCATGATAAGATATGATGAATGATTTGTTTTTTATAAAAATATGAAATTTAGTGGATTTGGTAATCACGTATTTGTGAGAAGATGAATTTTTATAATGAAACATGTGATTTTATATTGACAAGAGGAGTTGATAAAAAATTGTTGCAAGTCATAAGGTTGATTACCTTTTGTCGAACATTTCGTAACAACAATCACGATATAGTTGTATGACCTGTTGTTTGTGTTATAAAAAGTATAACCACAAAATTATTTGTTAGGACCAAATTGTCCTAATTAGAGAAATTTTTATAAAGAAAGCTTTGAGAGAGATTAATTTGTAATTAGCTAGTAATTGGAGCTAATGGGCTTAGGCTTGGGCTTGGGCTTGATGTAAATGGGCCACATAAAGGGTCAGGGGTTTGGGAGAGAAGAGAGAAGCCATTTTGATGAGAGTCGTTTAGTAAAGTGATTGTGTGTGTGTTTTCTTACTTTGAGAGCTCTCTAATAAATCAATAACACTTCATTTTATCTATTTGATTTCTTCCTCTCTATATTTGAATCTTGCTGAACTGGGCCAACAAGTGGTATTAGAGCCAAATCAAACCTTCATGGATTGATTCGATCATATTTTCAGCAGATTTGAAGAATTTGTTTTGGATTTTTGAAGCTGTGTTCTTCAATTTTTTATCTGGGTTTGCATTTTTTTTTAGTGGGCTTTGTAGTTTGGATCTGGAAGAAGAAGATTGGTGTTTGGGTTGAGATTTGAAGCAACTTCAGACTTGATTTGTTGGATTTTACAAGTTGCTTCATCAAATTATTGGATCTGGAACGGATTTTGGATTTGGAAAATTGTCTCCCGACTCGGATTTCGTACCGAATCCCAACTTGGATCTCGAGTCTAAATCTGACCCGGATTTGGGACCAAATCCGACTCGGATTTTGGTAATGAAGTTAAACTCAGATTTTGGAAATGAAATTAAACTCGGATTTTGGAGATGAAATTGAACTCGGATTTGCATCAAAATGAATCCCCGAGTCACATGCTAGATTCACAAAATTGATTCAAGTTTGAGACATTTACGGATTTGGTCTCTGAAGTTTGAAGTTGCTTATGATTTAATGAATCAAGTTTGATACTTTGACGCTACCAACCCCTGAAGGTTTCAAACTTATTTATTTATCAACTTTGGACGAAATGTTCAAATCTGGTCCCTGGATTTTATTCTGGATTAATTATGCTTAATCGTCAAATCTAGTCCCTGCAGTTTGCGATAATTCTGAAATTTTTCAAAATTTTGCTCAAAAATCTTTTCCGTTGTATTGGGTGGTTCGAGATTATTAAAGCTTTCTTTGATCAGCATTCTCGAGGGCACTTAATCATTTTTATCCATATCAGGGATTATCTTCAGATGCGCTTTCAAGACTATACGATCAATTGGGGTTTTGCGTTTTATTCTTTTTAGGCCACAATTTCTTAGTGGGCTTTGAAGTTAAGTTTGGCCTAAATGGTTGATCACTTTCAATTCCGATTCAGATCCAAGCAGATTCAGATACATTTGATGCTTCAAAATCCCTACGCTTAATTAGCCACGTTTCTTTCCCAAATGGTTTGTAAAGATCACATCAGCCTAGTTTTAGCCCAATTCAATTTTCAATCGTGAAAATTGAATTTCTCTCATTTTCCCAATTGTTCCAGATTCTTTGAAGACATGTTAGATTTGTAACGATGTCAGAACGACGGTGATAGGATTCTGCATTTGGTTAGATTACTCAGAAGGCTGATTCTCTGCAACCATTACTCTAGAGTTTTTCTTCGATGGAATTGTTCCTCTTAGGAGCGGGAGTCGAACTTTTGTTTTGGATGCCAGCTTCGTGAATGGTACTATTGTTATGTGCTCAATTCCTAACCATTTCACTCTCATGGAGATTCGATTGTGATCTAGAATTTTGAGTGATGGTCGTCATCCATCTTACTAAGGAGACTAGATCTGGATCTGATTACTTTGACATTTTGGAAGATTTCAGGAAATCGACTATTTTCTGAGCAGAAGGGAGATCAAAGTTGTGTATCTTGTTCAGTATCTACTCTCAGTTTTTCATTCCATACGGTGTTTCGGTGATCCAAGCTTCAGTGTTTCCCTATTATGAGCTTATCAGATTTAGAGCTCTTTTGCTGAATTACTACTCAACATGCGGTCAAAGACAGATCCTTTATATTTCTTGCTATCTTATTGATCCAAGCTCTCCTAGGGCTGATGAAATAATGATGACATTGATTCTACTTAGTGTAGGTACTTTATTTATACTCAAACTTGAGGAGTTATCTCTGATTTATTCTATTATCTAGTATTTGTTGTAATAGTTAGTATTCATATCAAGTGACTCGCTGAGTCTGTTCAGCGACCCTGATATAGGATATACACATGAATGAAGTATCGATCCCCAAGACAAAGAAGTCAAGCTATAAAGAATTATCAGCGATGTCAAAGAAGTAGCTGATGATAGAGTCATGGTCGCTCGTGATCTGAAGACGGATTTCAGTGATAACTACCTGACCACAACATGCTGACATTCATAAGGGAGTTCGCCTTAGTGACTCGTTGATGTCTCCAAGGACCAGCGACTCTTTACTACTGATCAGAGGCGTGTACCTGATGAAGATTATTTGTCTTATTATCTTTAATGCACGAGGAGGATAACCATGCTTTTTCTAACATAGTATAAAAGGGACGTTCTATACACTGTTCCCTCCGTACTTATCAGCCCATAAAGCAATTCTTTGTTTTTTACCTACTCTGCCTTCTCACGCATGGGTATTTAAATATAGCAAATAGTACCCATGGTCCACTAGATACACAACACGTGTAAAAGTGACAATACCTTGCATTTAATGCATGCAGTATACATACAGATGCAAGGGTTGTTCTTCAAACACACCCAAGATCTCTATCTTGTTGAATTCCTCTCTTCTTACTCTTTCTTTCCTATCTTTCTCACTAGTGTATTAGTGAAAGTTTAGTGTTAAACTTTAGATTGTTTAGATTATGATCTTTCCTGTTCTGTTTCCGCAACAATCTTGTAAATTCGGTNTCTAAAATTCCTTACTGCTTGAGCCACCCTTCGGGACCAACAGATTTGTACTGTAACTCACACATGCATCTATCCCTTTGTTTTTCTTTGTGATCTACATAGTTGGATGAATCAACATGCTCTCGTACAAGCTGTTGTATTCTGCGATTATCAGATGTATCGAGTTATTTACAGAGTTGAGCTGTATTTTGTGTAATCAGTCGCGATTATTGTACATCAGATCTGGTATTTCAGTTGAAACTGAAGACAAAGAGCTACAATCGAGAGGGAGCTTGGAGATCAAAATGTAGCCGAGCACCACTAAAAGTTTTCTGAAGAAAGCAAGGGGGAGAAGATCAAAGATGATTCCTTTATAAAACTTTAGGGGAGATTGTTAGGACCAAAATGTCATAATTAGATAAAGTTTTATAAATAAAGCTTTAAGATGAATTAATTTGTAATTAGCTAGTAATTGTAGCTAATAGGCTTGGGCTTGATGTAAATGGGCCATATATATAAAGTGTCTACGGTTTGGGAGAGAAGTGAGAAGCCATTTTGATGAGAGTCGTTTAGTAATGTGTTTGTTGTGTGTTTTCTTGGTTTGAAAGCTCTCTAATAAATCAAGAACACTTCATTTTATCTATTTGATTTCTTCCTCTCTATCTTTGAATCTTGTTGAACTGGGCCAACATTATTAACGATGCATTTCAAACTATTCATAATAAACAAAAAACGATAATAAATATATGAAAATGAATCACTTATAAAATCATATTTATCATTTTAATTTGGATATTATTAATTATTAACCGAAAAATTACGTTGTATCTGAATACGGACAAATGTTTCTTTAAAATATCTTTCGCTACCGTGAAACGCACGGGCCACACACTAGTGTCTATAAAAGGAGGATGTTTGAAGTGTGATGTGACATCCTATCTATTGAGTTTTTACCTATAGGAATTTTGTGGTTTTATTGAGTTTTTTAAAATAGTTAATATGTTAAAGACTTTAATGTCCCTCTATGATTGATGTACTTTTCATTAAAGAAGGTAACTTTGTTTATTTTGGTATAACTTTAATTAAGTTTTAATACATAGACCATCCAACTTCCTACAAATATTTTACTCTCTCTATCTTTTAAACCATGTTACTTAAGAAAAGTAATCATATTTTTATTGCATTTTATGTTACTTAATCATTTATGTCTACTTCTTTATTCTTTATGTTATTAACCATAAATTTTCTTTCATCTAATTCAAATTAATCATTAATTTTTTCTTATTTAAGTTTTTTTTGTTGGAAATATTATTGGTTTTTCAATTCTTTGTCATTCAATAACTTATCTCTCATTCTTTCTTTCTAGCACATTTTCTCTTATTAAATGATTGCTCTAGGTTATGGAATTTTGTTTATAGTGAAGTTCTTTAAAATTCTGTTGAGTTCATATAATCTTTATGTTATGTTTTTTGTAGTAAGTGACAGGAGCGGAAACAAGCTTTAAACATCATCAAATATTTCGTAAGAGCATCTCCAACAGCTTCCTTATAATTTCTCCAAAATGGAGAATCAAAACTCAAATTCTCTAAAAAAAAATTGCATCCATCTCCAACAGCTTCCCCATTTTGGAGAAATCAACATTGATTATAATAATAAAATATTCTATTTACCCATTAAAAAAATTATTTTTTTCTTTAAATTCTTATTTTCAAGATTTTCTATTGGTTCTTTCAAATAGTAATCATTTTTTGGGTTATCTCCATATTTAGATAAAAACTCCTTCTCTCTCCTACTTTCTCTATTTTGGAGAAAGAAACTGGGGAAGCTGTTGGAGCACAATTTAGGCTTAAATCCCCATTTTTCTTCATTTTCCCCGTTTTAGGGAAGTTGCTGGAGATGCTCCAAGAGATCAAAGCTTCATCACCACGGTACACATGTGTATTACCACAAGTAGATTTTTTTTTTCATTCAACTACTCCATTAATTTCAACCTTTTCTTCATTTCTCTATTTATAGTTTCATGTTGTATTATTACCTTTATTCTCATTTTTGTATTTTTTTTTCCTCAGAAGCATAACCTGCAATGCAAAGGCATACTTGTGTATTGCTTATTCAATGTTTACATTGCTTCAAAACGGTCGTAAATCTACATTTCTATATTCGGTTATTGTTTATTATATATTAATGTATTTTTAGTGTTAAATTTGAGAAATCCAAGTTTTATAAGAATATAGATGGACTAAAATATTATCCAATGTTTGTTTTCTTAACATCTAATAATTGAATCATGCTTAAGACTAAATTAATTTTCATTTATGGATTTACCTTATTGCTTCATGTTAGACCCTGACTTTAGTTGTCAAGAAGTCAGAGGGCCCTTATTGTAACTTTCTTATTCTTGTATTTACTTTACATAGTTTAGTGTTAGATTTGCAATTTCTTGTAACCCCAGGTGGCTTTCTGTAACTTGTGTAATGACCCTATAAAAGGAATGTTCTATTCCCTTTTTAGGGTTCTATTCCTTTCTAGTCGGAGTTTTTCTTTCCCAAGTCCATTTCTTACCCTCTTCTCCGAGTTAGACTATCTCCTAGTCCGATTCGGACACTTACTATCATTGTCCGAGTCGGACTTCACTGTTCTATGGGTCGGACTTGTCCATAGTCTGAGTCGGAGTATTGCGCATTTTTCTGGGTCGGATTTTTTTATAATCCGAATCAGATTCTTGTAATCTCATTGTCCGAGTCGGATCATTTCCCGAGTCAGACTCTTATCTTTCATTATCCGAGTCGGACAATCCCCTTGTTCGAGTCGGACTTTTATATGCTATTATCCGAGTCGGACAATTCCCTGGCTCTACTCACAATGGCACTATCTAATGACATGTACGCTCGGGTGGATAGTCTGACAAATGCCAGGGCAGTATGGCTTGAAATAGAGCATCAGATGCAAGGTGGTGTGAAAACCATGGAAAGGCAGCATGAGAATGCTATGAACGCGTATGAAGGGTTCAGGGCCAGAGAGAACGAAGCGTTTACAGAGGCCTACAACAGACTGAACTCCTATGTGAACGATCTCCGTAGGGTCGGTATGGACAAACACCGATACGAGATCAATGTAAAGTTTCTGAAGAACTTATCTCCGGAGTGGCAGAGTGTGGCAGTCAACATACAACTGAGTCAGAATTTAGGGCAACTGGGCCTACATGATCTTTATATTATGATGGTACAACATGAAGAGATTGTAACCGGGCACAAGTCCAAGAAGAATGATCCTGTGGCACTAGCAATTGTGCCCTATGGAGGATCCAACATGGGTTTCAACATAGAAGATCAAGTTGTCATCAATAACTCCTATATGTCAGATGAGGAACTCCTCAATATGGATGAATCTCTTGCACTGCTCTCGCATAACATGCAACGGTTGAAAGTTGCTTGTGGTTACAACAGGTTCAGTGGATCCCGTGGATCGGGAAGAGGAGGATTCGGAAGAGATGGATACCATCACGGAGAAAGGTATCAAGGAAGGTCCGGTGGAAGTTATCAAGGAAGAGGAAGCTCTGGGTATGGCTATGGCAATCTAGGAGAGTACAACAGCAACAACAACTGGAATGGAAATCAGCAAGGTTATGGATCAGGGTACAACTATCATGGAAGCGGGTATGGGAACAATTATGATCATGGCAGAAGCCGTCATCAAGGAAACTTTCAAGGCAATAATCAGTTTAGACCGTATCATCATGTCAATGGCAACAATCAGCAACTGGGAAGTCAACAGGGAATTGGGCATGAAACTCATCATCAGTCCGGAAGCAACATCAAGGCCGCTGCACCAGCAAAGTCAGCACCTGAACCAGTCAAATCTGATGGGCATGGTCCCACTTGCTTCAGGTGTGGGAATCCAGGACATTATGCCAAGGATTGCCCAAAGAAGGTGAAAGAAGCCGATTACTTCGAGAGGAAAGCAGCCTTGATAAGGAAAAAGGAGAAGGGCAAAGTGCTGATGGCTGAGGAAGAGAATTAGGTATGTGAGGCTGAAAGTTTAGATGAAGAAGATGAAAGCTTGGTGAGAGGTCACTATCTGCGACCAAGTTCCGAGGTCCTTTCAGAGCAAACTGAAGACGACATCTCACAGGTACCTTCTTACCCTGACTTATCTAGCTCTGTTGAAGCTTTGGAATCTAAAATTTGTGATCTTGATAGTGATCTCCAAATGGAAAGAACTCTGGTTACAAGATTTAGAGTTGACAGTGCTGTTTACAAAAGCTCTCTCGAGGACATGACTATGTGTTACGATAATGAGATACTTGAATCAAGTGTAAGAGAATCCAATCTTACCAATAAGTTGTTGTCTCTTCAAAATTCACATGACAGTCTTCTTTGTAGTCATGATGAAGTTAAGCTCAAGTTTCATCTTTTATCGAAGGAAAGAACTGAACTATACTCGAAAATCAAAGAGCTTGAGGACAACAACTTTAAGAGATGACAATCTGAACAAACTTTGAGTATTCTCACTAATCATTCAAGGCAAAACCCTTTCTACAAAGCCAAACCTGGATTGAGACTTTTCGAAAACCATGTTCTTGACAGGCACCCTCCAACCTATACAACTTTGAGGAAATGACTTCTTCTAAGCCTGAGCCTGTATTTATAGGAGTTCATATGACTAAGACGTTTGTTAGACCAACTGTCACATTTACTGAGGTTATAAATGGTAAGACAATCACCATTACAACCAGTCTGTCCAATAGTCCCTCAATCAGTCCTCCTTCAAGTCCCAGTCCCATAACAAAAGGACCAATCTTTGTACCTGCTAGTGATCCGACCAACACGTCCCATTTTTGGGTTGGCATCAAAGCCCGAACTCCTAAGCTAGTGATGCCACCTATCAACTATGATGATCTCAACTCTAGTTATGCCACTAGGGAGATAGATATGACTGAGGAGGTTTTAGTTTTCCAACCTTTGGATTCTTCCGCAACTAAGCTTCCTACCATAGTCGAACTTGAGAATGAGATCAATCACCTTAAGTCAAAAGTCTTGGACCTAGATGCATGCCAACTCAAGATTTCCTCAGTCACCACCACTCTTTCTGAAAAAGACATCTTGATCAGCTATTTGGAGAAAGACTTCCTTGAGGCGAATGCCGAAAGAGTAAGACTTTCCTCTCAATGTGAGACCGCAAGTTCTGCTTTCACAAATCTTCAAAATAAGTATGCGGATCTCGAAAAACTTTTCATCAATGAGAATGTTTTATCACATACTGAAAAAGAAGCTTTTCAAGAATTAGAAGATAAAAGACTTTGTCAAATCATTGCTCAAGATGCTGAAATCATTTGTTTAAAATCACAAATTGATATCTTGAAAGGCATTGACCTTTGGACTAGATGCGCAGATAGCTCACCTCTCATGCCAGAGTTTAGGTCGACTGAACCTAAGAAAACCCTAGATGACAATATGTGAAGGTGTGTTTGGAACCTGGTGATGATCCTTCTGGTTTAATCCCTAGAAAAATCATTCTACCTGAACCTATTCCTTCAAAACCAAAGAGTTCCATCGAAACTCGTGCTTCAAATTCCAAGATAAACAAGCCTAAGGGTGCAAAAAGTGATGGTATTGACAAGCAGAAGTCAGTTAAGCCTCACACACCCAAAGGACTCCGGAATCAGAATTCCTAGTCTAATGAAGCACGTGGATCGGTTCAACCTATCAGTGGTCTTGACTTTGATTCAAGTACCTTTGAAGTTGGTGAGAACTCTAATTGCAAACCTAATCAATCTTTAGGTTCATCAAAAACCTGCTTTTTCTAACCATCACCCGTGAAAAATGGTAACTCCACTACTGAAAAGCCGTCTTCTAACTCACGTCATGTTTTTACATGTAGATGAGAGGAGGAGAGATGTGTTAGACCCAGATTTATATTGTATAGAAGTCAGAGGGACCTTTTTGTAACTTTCTATTTCTAGTATCTAAATATGTAACTTGTAATAGTTTAGTTCCACTTTTGCTCTTTTGTAAACCCCAAGGGGGTATTGTGTAACCTTCCCAGTATATAAGGGAAGAAGATAATTTATTTCAGTAAGATTTTCAGAAGTTCATTTCAGAAGGTGTAAAAGAAATATCTCTCTCTGAAGTGTGTTTGGTAAGCTTTCATCTGTTCTTGAGCATTGATCTCGTATCTGCTTATTGATGTTGTTTACCATTCTTATGTATTGATCTTCGCATTCTACACATATTTCTCATCATTGTGGACTCACAATTGGTATCAGAGCTACCACTTTGGTGGATTGTTCTGTACTGTTGTTTGAAGAACAGTGACCTATTTTTTTTCTTCATATGTTGTGTGTTTGATAAGTGATATAAGTGTTCTATAAGTTTTTCCTTACACTTGGGTACTTGTTTTACCCCACTTATCACTTATATCGTGATCTGTTTGAGCCTGTTTTATAGCAATCTGTACTGGGTTTTCGATACGGACTATTCGAACACGGGATCTCCTCCCTTACATAGTACGTAAGTCCGATTCCATAAAATATCTTGGTTTCCCGATTCTCAGTGTTTCCCGAATCGGATTTACCTCCCCAGGTATTTCCCGATTCGGATTTCACTCCCCGTATCATTTCCCGAATCGGAGAACACTCCCAAAATCATATCCCGATTCGGAGAACTTCATTTCCACTAATCCGAATCGGATTATACCCCCCATCGATTTCCCGATTCGGAGAACTCCTTTTCCACTAATCCGAATCGGATTATACCTCTCCCATTGTTTCCCGATATGGTGAATACCCTCTCACGGGTTTCCCGATTCGGACTTTGCACACTTGTGAAGTTTCCCGATTCGGACATTAGTCCTCATTTCCCGAATCGGATAAACCCAATTCGGATTATGACCTGAATATATCTCGATCCGGATATTGTCCCCCCCACATTCGGACTTTGGACACTCATATCATTTCCCGAATCCTGAGCTTTACCGATTCGGAAATTGCTCACCCCCCAATCGGACTTTGCTCATCCAATTTTCCGAGTTACAAATCCCGATTCGGATAACATTTCCCGAATCGGACATTGTCCTTAAACCACCCCAATTCGGATTTTACACATATCAAATCCCGATTCGGATTTTATACAAATCCCGAATCGGATTTTTCACACAACCCCAAATAAGCTTTTGTCAATTTCCCGAATCGGATAATCCTTTATCCGAATCGGATTTTGTTCCCTTCAACTCCTAGCTGATTTTTCTCATCCAAAATTCTAAGTCTACTGACTTTGAATTTTTTTCAAAATTCTTCAAATTCTCAGTGTTTATCAAACCAGTCTACCAAACCACTCAGAGTGCAATCGATCTAAAGTGAGAAGATGTCGAGAGAAATAATCGGCAAAGGATCTGAGACCCGACCACCAGTCTTGGTCGTTANCTCATCGACGAGAACCTCATGAAATCTATCCGTGAGGGTCCCATGGTCGTGACGGTCACCATTGCTGGGGTAGCTGAAACCGTCGTAACTCCGGATCTTGCTGCTTACGAGGTCGTGAAGCCGCCTCACATGTACAATGCCGAACAGAAGGCTAGGGCGATTGTTAACAAACGTGCCTTAGCCCTACTCATCATGGCAGTTCCGAACGACATGTATGCGCGTGTCGACAGCTTCACCGATGCCAGAGCCGTCTGGATTGAGATAGAGCAGCAGATGCAGGGAGGCGAGAAGGCGCTTGAAAGCCAGAAAGAAAATGCGATGAACGCATACGAGGGTTTCATGGCCAACGAAAACGAAAAGCTGATAGACGCGTACAACAGGCTGAATTCGTACATGAACGATATGCGTCGTCTAGGGATGGAGAAGAACAAGTATGAGGTGAACGTTAAGTTCCTGAAGAATCTGGCTACTGAGTGGCAAAGCCTTGCCGTCAGCATCCAGATTAGTCAGAATCTAGGCACACTCGGACTTCATGACCTGTTCAGCATGATGGTTCAACATGAGGAGAACAT